>WEDG01001760.1:137500-232893 GCA_017591395.1 Schistocephalus solidus
CCCCCCAAGGCCATTCACCTCCCTTTTTCATAATGCGCTAGATGGACTTTTAGCAACATTCAGAAGGGCTGTCCGTTAAGAGGAAGATGCTAACTCCGACTAGTAGCGTAGACTGGAATGACAGCCGATTAAAGCCAGGTACAGGCCATGACTAACACTTGCATATAGTTTGAATTGTCAGAGAGAGTGCCAGAGACACAGATAGAGAACGGGGTTTTTAAGGGCTGAATTTCTGGTATGATATGCAGATGGATACGTCACTGACAGAGGACACTTAAGCCCTAAGCGAACATGCGTCACGGTAACAGGTAGATCATACAGCGGCAAAGTAGACTACTGAAGCAATTAAGGGGTTCTGAGCTTAAGTTTACTCCAGTTATTGATACTGCTTCTGTTGCTACTATTCTTACCACCACTTTTACCCCTGTTCAACTTTACAGTTCTACCACCAAATCCGACGATTTCCAGTGTGGCCCGCTGTGCGCGTTTGACCAAAAAGCCAGCTGTTTATGTTGACTTGATATTCTTGTTACAAAGAAATGCCCCTAGAGAATTCAACAAGGGTGAGCTTTTACCTGACTACAAGCAGTGACTTGAAACTCTAATTTCGGCAACTTGAAGACAGGCGTGGTTAAATCATGGACATAACTCATTCGACTGCTGCCGATTCCACCCCAGGGTCGCTACTTTCGGCCGCATTCAGTCATCCTAGGGATTCCTATCGAGGCGTAATTTTTCTTCATATTTTAAGCAGAAACTGTCTAATCCTATGAAAGTTCACCCTGCAGCCACCCTTTCAGGATAACCAGATGCAAAGTGAAATCCGCGACCGAAGCTCCTCTCTTAAATGCCAGTATTACTCCGTTATTTTAAAAAAGAGGCACAAACCCGAGAATATTAATGAGGTTCGTCAGTCCATGTTCTCCTTCCCCTCCCCTCAACTTCCCACCAATCTTACGGGCAGGTCTTTCGGACTGCCCAGCCTTCGACTATTCAGTACTGAGAGCGTCTGACCTCATATGGGCAAATAGGCTGTTTATGCATGAATACACGGTTTAAACATCCAATAACCGCTGCTATCACGCGCACTTACCCAGCCGCAAAGATAAGACTAGTGTTCGCAAGCCCTCCACTTCTTCACCTTGAAGGCAAGGATAGACTGCTCCTTCAAACCTCTACAATGTGCATCTACGCCTTCACTTGCTCCAGTGGAGCAGGTTATATTGGTCGAACAACCAGGTGAGAATCCAAGCGGATGCGCCAGCACCATCCTTCCTTTGTTAAATCAAGGCTAGTTAAAGTCCATCTCGAGCGCAATTGTGGCTCATTTGGCTGGCAGTGGTCATCGGGTAGACGTCAACCGAGCATTCTGAGTAATCTATAAAGTGCCGACGAAAAACTCCAAGTTCCTGCGTCAGCGGATACTTGCGACGGCAGAGGCAGTGGCCATACGGTTGACCAACCCAACCTTGCGCTCGCAAAAAGCGTTTATAGTGGCCCTAAGGCTCTCTGGCCGAAGAAGAACTCAGAATGCGTGCTCACACCTGCCATGTTGCACTAAGGCGACGAAGCAGGAACCTAGCTAATGGTCTGATGTAAGTAATCGGCGCCGAATTAAACTGAGCTCAAACAGTCAAAAAAGGTTCATGTGTGTCGCATAAAAAGGTAACACATATTAATCGTGATTTGATTTGAATTAATCTGATCGGACGGACGCAGACCTCGGAGTTCCTACGTTCAAAAAGCCAGTTTTCGGGCGTTGTGTACTATGCAGCAATCCATGCACAGTGGCTTTTATCAGAATCGGAAGAAGGAATAATTTTAGATGGGACACAGTTTCAATAATGCTAGGAAAACTTGCTATGGCATATTATATTACTAAGGTTAATTTTCTGAACTCAACGCCATACTTACGTGATTTGACAAATTGGCATGAAAAACCTACATGTATGCCTGTTTAAGGTTCATGGAGTCAAAAGCGCCTCTTTATAGCAGTCCACTTCGCAAGCTATGCCTAATCGTAAGGTATAGTACAACCAACGAATATAATCAATGTTAGTGTGTTTTTTACTTATTAGCAATAAGTAGCCGGATGTATTTACTTTAAATTTAGTGCACTTTCCATCAGTATGTACGAGGAAGCTTAGAATACGTACGAAATTAACTTCCTAGCACACTCTTAACTGAGATACCACCTCAAAAATTCGGACTTTTATCCTCCTTCCTGGCCGAATTCAGTTTTAAGTTCACTATCCTTTCAGTCGATCTTGGAATTGCATCTCTCCAGACTTTGTGCACTTTGTGACTTCTGTGGTATTTTAGGCAACTACCTACTTTCGGTCTATGAAAATAAAACATATTGAGACTATTTTCGAGGAAATTTTGGAACATGATGTCATTTTAAGTTGTCTGTCCTTTTGGATACTTATAAACTCCATGAAATATTTAAGTTACTGTATATATTCTATTTGAAATCGACAGTTCATTCACCTACATCCCTACTGTTGTATGTGAACTCTCGAAGAATGTATTAGAAAGTGCAGTGCAACTTCTCCGTTGGCAAATATATTCGGCCTCTGTTAAACTGTTGCTTTTTAGGATACTGGAGTGTCGATCCTTGGGGAGTTTATAGGAAGGAAAATGAGCATTGGCTATAACAGCCACAAGCGCTAAATACCAATTGAAAGCAATTAGCTTCAAATGGCGATGTTAGAATAAGAATACCTCATTAATTTTGTCAAGTTCCAATTATGGAACGTCCAAAATTGTCATTTTAACTTTTTCTTTGTGGTTTAATTGCATGTTCCTATGATATTAATTGCTGTACAGCTGCTGGGTACGGACGAGTGAGTCTCGTAATCGATCAGTGAGCCTACATAAACGACTTTCAAACGGTAATTTAAACATGTTTTATTGAAAGCTCTCCATCATTCCTGAGAATCAAACCTTCACCGTCATAAAATTGCATCACTTATTGATTAAAATGAACAGGAATTCTATGTATGTAGAGAAATGGAACTGGAATCTTGGATCGAATTTAACTTTAAAACTTGTCTTAGTAAAATTACAGGTTTATTTAGGCGTTCTCATTGGTTCTTTTCATAAAATTCCCGTTGTTTTTTTCGACAATTGATGTACTTAAACGAACATCAGTGATTATACTATTTTATTATCGGTCAATTTTTAGACTACATTTTGATCGCTTGTAGTATTCCAACGCATACGACCCCACTTGCCTCAAATTCTACCGCTGGTGACTTATCAGTTTCATTGAAGGAGGTGTTCCTAGAAGTTATCCTAAGCACAAATGGAGCCAAATCGAACAGATCTTGTCCCGATTAATTTATTCGGGATTCGCTTAATTATTTTTTTATGTAAATCCGGAACTATGATGGTCTAGCTAGTTATTTTGCTCAAAAATAGCTCCTATTGACACCTTGAATTTGGTTAGTTGACATGTGGTTCTAAAAATGGCTGAACCAACTCCGTGACTGGTGCGTCACATTTTTTAACTTGGGCTAAATTGATGCGCTGTGGAAGTCTTTTTTGACAGTTATACAGTCCAATTTTAACTGGCCAGTTTGAATCCTTTCGTCAAATGGATTTTCTTTTCAACGCCAAAGCACACGAGAAGGTAACAGGAACACATATGACTTCCCTGATCCCCCAGCATATTTGCAGACTTGGTTCTGCAGGAAGAATTTTTATTCGAACAGCGCTTAACTGAGTTTGGGTGCCGCTACGTGAGAAATACGTCCGATTTGTTAAAACAGGGCAGATTAAAAAATGTTCACCAACGACTTAGGAGAAGGAGAGAGGGGAACGTATAGCAGGTGTCTTCCTTGGCCTTCTCCGCCTAACAGTGCATCTCAAGGTCACTGCTACAAACCACAGCCATGGTTACCACAATAAACGCACAGTGACCTACAAGTGTCATTGGTTTGAAATCTCTTTCCAATGAATATAAACTTACTGTGGTAACCCGGAGGAACTAGCACATCAACTCCGTATCTAGGGGAGACAATCGAAAGAGATGCCTACAGCTGTTACCTTCCTACACAGTTAGAGACGATAAAACCGGGGAAATTTTCAGCACTTTAGTACTACATGGAGTGTATGAGGAACGCATCGAAGGTGACAAAATCCCGTGTTGGAAAGTTTAAAAAGGGTATAGCCATCCGTTTCAACCTACGGTGCATATAATTTCATACATATAAAAGGTCCAATGGACATGGGTGATCGAGGGTGTTTGGTTGATTGCATAACTTGATGAAACTGTCTCTGTGATTATATGGGACCTCACGACTGTTTGAGTTCAAGCCGAATGATCTGAGGGATGGTACGATGGGTCATATGGATGAGGAAAACAACAAATTTAATTTGGAGGGCTCATGGGTTGTGATGTGTAACTATAAGAGGACAGGGAAATAAGGACTCTACGGCATCATGTAAACCTACATATAGATTTCCCTCCTGCTGTGCCCATCTTGCCATCCAAGGACGCGTGCAGCCAAAGTGCGGTTAGAAACTATAAAACACTATAACCGTTTCTGTCACTTGTCTGTTTCTGTTGATGGAATTTTACCGGGCTCGGAAAGCTCAGACAGGTACGTCAACTGTTCCGGTAAGCAAATAAGCTAAATAATAGTTCAGAGCGTTAAGATTTACACGTAAGTCTTTAGTAGCGTCATTTTTAATGAATCAGGAATGTGTGAATGATTTAAATACCCTCTCCACAAACTGCAAATTGTGACTTACAGTATTCAATTTTAAACACAATAGCTACTTTAATGTTTTCAGTAAACTCGATAGTCCCTTAAAAGTGCAATCAAACCAAGTGAATAGACTATTATAAGAAGGTTGAATCGAGGCGAAACACGTGAAAGGTGTTGAAATCTGGGCCCCGAACGTGTACAAACAGCCTGGGAAGTTGGTGGTAGCGATCGCGTGTTATAGCTGTTTTCTGCTGGTTGGCCCTCATTTATCCGTCTTCGAAAGGAACAGGCCCAGTTTTCACAGTCAATCGTAAATTCCTGAACGTCCGATGTGAGCTTATTGTAGTATATTTGGCCCCTTCCGTGTGCTCAGGGTGTTCTTGCAAACCACTTTGTATCCACCCCCTCTGTGATCTTCCATACCAAGATCTCTGACACAGCTGACTCAAATAAGTTGCACCTAACTTCGGGTGATCCTAAGGAAGCTTTGGGTAGCACGCGTGGACTAGCCGTCTAGCTTTGATGGCACCTGCACCCTCTCCCACCTCTGGTCCTCTTGACTGTGTCTTGATATAGGGACCCACTTTGTGAGGGAGGAAAAAGTGCGATAGATGCTTCGCAAGTCTAATATCACAATAAACTAATTCGCGCGCAAGTCACCGCTCCCATACACATCTTGCTGTGGTGCACATGGTGGTCATCGAACCGACAAGCCTAACCCAGATGACTCTCTTCAATAAACAGTGGTTAAAACCTCTGGCATCGCTTCCCTCCTTCAACCACAGAGGAGGACGATTCACCGACTGCATGTCCCGTCTCGGTACAAAGAACTGTTTTTTCGCCATTGGAGTAGCTGCACCACTTTCCAAGCATCCCACATACGCTACCATTCATTATTATATGCTCGCGCATAGGAGCATTGGTTTGTCCAAAACTAAGAGATAACTGACAGTTATGAGATTTGGGTGGGAGGGCATTACTCACAAGGACAAGGGAGACTTAAATGGTGCTTTATTAGCCGCCATCAGTCAGCCATACGCAACCCCAGGTGCCACAACTGAGGCTCCAACTTCCAACCTATTGTCTAGAAAACCAACTCTCTGACCAACTTAGCCACGCGCAGTCTCCTTTGTCTTTGTCGGTTCTATCACTAGTAGCTGTGCGGCTGCTGGCGGGGCTCGAGAGTGAGCCCTAAGGCAGAACGGGATGATTAAGTCTCGTAACCGATCGGTGAGCGCCCATTGACAGTTCTTAGATTATTCTGGATTTTCATACGTTCTCGTTAGCGCACTTTGAGGAGAGGTCGCCAAAACGCGCGCGCAGCCTGGATAACTTCCTGCGCCTCCGCGGGCCAACAATTAGCACATTGCCTGACTCGAAGTCACAGCCACACCGCGACTGTCTCGGCATTTTGAAGCGTTGTCATGACAACTAGCATCAGTCCACCTTTAACCGCATGGATGAGTGCCATTTTGACGGGCTGGCGGTAGACGGTGACAATTTTTGCCACGATTAAGTAAGATAAATGGCGACTGGCGACAGGAGTGGGGGTGCGCTGGAGGAGTCGGTGCCAAGTCACGCTTTTGAAGCGTGCGTTGTTCTTACGTCGAATACTTCCAGCATGATTTTTACAAGATAAATTGTTATCTATAAGCTGGTGTTTTGCAAGGTCTGTAAGTTTCCTCAGAACTCACGCACATACGGATTATGAAAGTGACAAAATTGCGGAAAGAAGTCATTTCGGCTATATTTTGCGATTGGACTGGCTCTGCCTGATGTAGTCCTCCAGGTCACGCCATTCTCCTACTGTTGGTTCAACTTTGACTCTTGCAACTTCAGCACCGTCTCTATTCATTTACACCTCTTGCGACATTCCGCCATCGATGTGACATTTTGGTGATCCAGACATTCCTCCGTCTATTTCTTGCTGCCGTCCGATTTTGCGGTGGAAGTGTGGCCTTTGGGCTTAGCTTAACATAAACTGCAGACTTTGGAGGTAATAATAATAAGACGAAGAAGAAGAAGAAGAAGAAGAAGAAGAAGAAGAAGAAGAAAAAGAAGAATCAGTCGTAAAAATGGATGCTATAGTTTTCTGAGTCTTTAGATGCTTGCGAAGGGATCTGACTCGGAGGTAACAGAAGGCAATAAGCTGACTTTAAAGTGTCTCGTCGCTTGACATTCGCTTGATTGAAATCGGGTTGGACCATCAGACAGGGAGCAGGCGATGCTTAATCATCATCGGTTAGCTATAGCTAAGACTTTATTAGCCATCGTCAGTTGCTACACTTAAACGCCAGTTCCAAGCAACCGGGACTAGAACTCGGACTACTTAGTTATTGGACGCCATGTCAGAAATTGCCCCTAGTTGCATCAACAGTTGACTGACAGGCTACGAGAGTCGACTGGTTCGTGTGAGAGGGAAGAAAGAATGAGCCCGACGCGGTACATCAGCGCAATTTTCAATATAAAAAATTCACATGCCTGAATCTACCAGGATGGCCTAATAATCGTGCCTTGGAAGGTTGCCAGCAAATGGGATAACTCCGTCCTCGTAGTAAGTAATTTGGATGTACCGGAGGACCAAGTTCCCAATCGTGCCCTTTAAAGGTAACCTTCCAAGCCGTCCTACTAAAAGCTCGATACACGATTCTAGTTTTAGATCGTGTGTAGTCTGCGTAGAGGACTGTGAGGCGTTGTCAACCCGTGTGGTGCGCTCACGTCCGTTTGTCATAGTATTGCCTTGTCAACGTAGCAGTGTGATATTGAAGGAGAGGGTACTATGACTGCTGCACAAGTCTGTACCAGCATGCATGAACTCACGCGCAATTCACCGTTGCGCATCGAACGTCGTAACTTGCGACGGTCGAACTATCAGTTAACCAAGAACTAACTCCAAGTTTACCTAACTCGCTCTATTTGGCAATTGATCGCTAAACCCAAAGATCTACCATTCGTACACGGACATTTTGTCCTATCGGCTACGAGCAGGAGCATTATGATGTGTGAGAAGATCATTCGTTGGTCGCTGTACGGACTATGTTTGTACCTTCCCACGTATGATGTCCTCCTGTAACACTAGAATGTGAGGCCTTTGTCCCACTGTTGACGCTCCCGGACTTAAAAATGTATCCCTTCAACTGACATTTTACATCGCTATCAACATTATTTACCGTTTAATTTGCATGTTATCGTTTGTCTCGGAAAATTAGCTCCTTCTGTTTTCCCCCAATCCTCTGGTTATTTGTTTGAATCCCCCATCTTCTTCCTGCGTAATCTGAAACTATCTTTATCACTGTACGCCTCGAAACCTTTGGGTGTAAGTGCATTATTTAAACTTTGCTAATCATCCCACATTATAGAACCGTGTTTCCGTATAAATCAGCTTATTCATAACACTTCTACTTACGGACGGGCATGAAGTAAGTAGAAATACCCGAATGAGCTACAGTTGGGTGCCGGATATATCCTACAATTTTGACCTTTTTTGGAGTTCAGACTAAAACTCCCGTCTCAGTCGCCTAGCGATCAGTAATAATGCAAATTACAAACCGGCGCACAATCCCCGTGCTTGTTGTTGTTATGGCAGCGTTTCAGTGGATGGGAACCTGAGTTTAATAAAAAATTCACACAATCATTCTAACGATGCCAGAAACCAACTTCTGTTTGTTTATTCAAAAAAATGAACTATGTATTATGCACCATCACGCCATCATCCTCACAGTCGCCCATCCTTCGTCTGTCATAACTGCTCTCCGATCAATCAGGTTTAGTTATTCTGCTGTGTCGATTAAATCAATTATTGCGTACTAAACATGCGATGATATGAGCTCTACTCAACAATTGAGAAGCGAGTAATCCTCAATACCGGAATGGAAACAGTGAGAGACGACCAGGCGACCAAGCCATAAGCTCACCTAATCATAAGTTCTGAAACCATTAATTTCTGCGGTTACGCAGCAGTTGTATCCTACAAACATTCTACCCTCGTGTACCTTCCAAGCTCCCTACGATACCAGCCTTTTCATAACCGCAAACAGACAATTGTCTATTTGCTTCTGCTATCAGGTTTCCGTGCTTGTGTCGACGCTTCTACGACCCAACAACGACGTCGAAGTTTCTGGAACTTGTAGTCGAGTTTCGCTAGTTTTCCTTCTTATTAAATTCTATCTCCTTGACGCTTGTGGCCGTCGTTTACTGTGCTTAAGATTCTACTTCTCTGTCTGTCCAGAGTAATTTTCAGCCTGAAAGAGTAGCCTCGGTGATTACTTAAAAACTATTTAAGTAGGCAATATATCAATTATTTTATCCTTTATATTCGGTTTAGCAATTTGCTTTATGCCCCTCCTATTCAATGCTTCTCCTTTGGTGATCATTCATCAGTACGTGACCGCCTGTGGGAGGCACAGACCGGAATACCATGACTTAACACAGTGCCCTCATTCTGGTCTTAATTCAGTCAGACCGGCTTCCACGTGACTTGGAATATTTCTGATCTCATACTACAAAACATGTGTTCATCGTCCAAGGAATGCTGAGCCAGGTTTGAGGAGAAAGTTGATCCAGACTGAAGTTCCAGGTCCTTGCGGCTTGTGTTGAATACGAGGATAGAAAAGGTGACCAGAGCAATTCGGAGTTGTTGTGTGTGTGTGTACGCACGTACTGGACTGGACGCTTCTGTGGAGCATACGGTGGACATGGTCAGACTACGACGGTCAAACTGACAGACCGCCAACTGTTGGATTGATTCAGGCTGCAATGGAGTGTCTTTTTGGCACTCCCACTCATTTGGGATCCAAGCCGCCCCTCTCTTATGCTGTGTTGTTCCTGTTTGGTTTTTGGACCACAGGGTGTAGGCCTGTGCCTTCTTCAATCTCCGGTATTCTTGACTATATTTTGATACCGGGTCCACGTGGGGAGTGGAACAGAGAGTGAGGTAGATGCTGTGAAAGTCTTCTCTCAGTATAATCAAGCGCGAGTCACCGTCCCTGCACCACCCTGTTGTGGAGCATACTGTTGACAGCGTTGAATATGATGGTCGAATCTACGAGTGTGTAGGGGTGTAGGGGGACTAGTTAGGAGTAGCACTGCAAAGGTAGTATTTGGTCGCTCCGTTTGTCTCGTACATTTGGTGAATGCCCGTGGTGAATGCCGGTCAAAGGCAGGGCAACGCGACACTGTTATCGCCATTGCCATCCGGAACGATATCGCGGACATCTGGCCTGTCTGCCGCAGGGTAGCAATGATCACCCGATAAGCCTCCACCTGTCTCTTCGAGGAGACCAGTTCGCCACCATCATCAGCGCCTACAACCCGCAATGACTGGCGCGCTCTGGCGCGGCGAAGGACAAATTCTACGACGACTTGCACGCCCTCCTGGAGACTGTGCTGAAGGCAGACAAGTTGATTGTCCTTGGCGACTTCAACGCCCGCGTCGGAAAAGACCACGCTGCCTGACAGGGTGTGCTGGGTCCCCACGACCTCGGTGGCTGTAACGATAACGGCCTCCTTCTTCTGCGCACGTGTGCGGAACACCGTCTATTGCTGACTAACACCTTCTTCCGCCCTCCGACGACGGAGAAGGCCACGTGGATGCACCCACGTTCCCAGCGTTGGCAGCTGCTGGACTATATTCTCGTCCGGAGACGAGATCGACAGGACGTGCTGGTGATCAAGGCGATCCGCGATGCTTATGGCTGGATGGATCAGTGCCTCGTTATCTCCTAGATGAGGCTCCGTCTTCAAACTCACCGAAGACCTCAAGGTAAGCGAACACTAAGTAAGCTAAATGCTCGTTTGTTGAATTTGCCTGCTCACTGTTTTGATTTCAGCGACCGGATACCCCAGAAACTGAAGGAGTGGCATGCTCCAAATGATAACGCCACCGTGGAGACACGATGGGGTCAACTGCGAAATGTCATCCAGTTCACCGCCCTCGAAGTCCTCGGACGTGCACGCCGACTGGTTTGACGACAATGACGCCGACATCAGCAACTTACTCGCGGAGAAGAATGGACTACACACAGCCTACATGGACCTTCGGACTGGCACCAGCAAAGCAATGTTCTTCAGTTGCCGCTGCCTTGTACAGCAACGACTGCGGGAGATGCAGGAGGCTTGGATGGTGCGCAAGGCTAAGGAAATCCCAGAGTATGCGGACGTCAACGAAAGGAAAAACTTCTTCAAAGCCATCAAGGCCATCTACGGCCCCTGCATCAAGGGAAGCGCACCGCTGCTCAGCTCTGACGGCACAACACTTCTGACGGAGAAATCACAAATTCTAAAACGCTGGGCCGAGCATTTCAGAAATGTCCTTAATTGCTCATCAGCCATCTCCGATGCAGCCATTGACCGGATCCCTCAATTGGACATGAGCAATGACCTGGATCTGCCGCCTTCCCTACCAGAAACCATCCGGGCCGTGCAGCAGATTTCCAGCGGTAAAGCACCGGGATCCAACGCAATCCCACCGGAAGTCTACAGGCACGGTGGGCCCCGGCTGAGGATGGAACTCACAACACTCTTCCAGGAGATGTGGCGCCAAGGACAAGTTCCTCAGGATTTCAAAGACGCGACCATCGTCCATCTCTACAAACGGAAGGGGAACCGGAAACTCTGTGATAATCACAGAGGCATCTCGTTGCTCAACATCGCCGGGAAGATCTTCGCACGTATCCTTCTCAACCGTCTGAACGGGCACCTAGAGTAGGGACTGCTCCCGTAAAGCCAATTCGGCTTCCGACGACTACGTTGAACAACCGACATGATTTTCGCCGCTCACCAACTACAAGAGAAGTACCAGGAGATGCGAACCCACCTCTACACTACCTTCGTAGATCTTACGAACTGGGTAAATTCATGCAGAAATTTGGCTGTCCTGAGCGGTTCACGCACATGGTGCGTCAGCTTCAAGCCGGGATGATGGCGCGCGTCACTGACACCGGGACGGGATCCGAAGCATTCGCAGTGACCAATGGAGTGAAGTAGGGCTGCGTACTTGCCCCCTCAGGTTCTCTGCTATGTTGATGAATGCCTACCCTGTTGAAGATCTTCGCCCTTATCCTTCTCAATCGTCTTAACGGTCACCTAGAGCAGGGCCTGCTCCCAGAAAGCCAATGTGGCTTCCGCCAACACCGCGGAACAACCGATATGATCTTTGCCGCCCGCCAGCTACAAGATAAGTGCCAGGAGCTGCGAACCCACCCCTACACTACCTTTGTGGATCTGACGAATGCCTTTCGCATGATGAATCGTGATGAACTGTGAAAAATCATGCAGAAATTCGGCTGTCCTGAACGGTTCATGCACATGGTGCGTCAGCTTCATGAGGGGATGACAGCGCGCATCACTGACAACGGGACGGTATCCGAAGCATTCGCAGTGACCAACGGAGTGAAGCAGGGCTGTGTACTGGCCCCCACCCACTTAAGTCTCATGTTCTCGGCTATGCTGATGGACGCCTACCGTGATGAGCAGCCTGGTATCCGCATCGCCTACAGAACTGACGGGCACCTTCTCAAGAGTCGGCGTATGCAGGCTCCAACGCGCGTGTCTACGACTACAGTCCATGACTTGCTCTTCGCAGACGACTGCACCCTTAACACCGTGACGGAGGAGGACATGCAAAGGAGCATGGACCTCTTCGCCGAAGGCTGCGCCGATTTTGGATTAACAATCAGTACAGCCAAAGCGGTTTTCATGCACCAGCCGCCACCCAGCGCGGAATACAATGCTCCTCGAATCAATGTCAACGGTGCTCAACTCAAAAACGTGAAAACCTTCGCTTCTCTAAGAAGCACGATGTCGCGCAACACGAGAATCGATGACGAGGTTGCCCAACGGATCTCCAAAGCCAGTCAGACCTTCGGCCGGCTGCAGGACTCCGTGTAGAATTGCCACGGTATTCACCTGAACACCAAACTGAAGATCTACAAGGCCGTCGTCTTTATGACACTCCTTAACGGAGCGGAAACCTGGACCGTATACTCGAACCAAGCCAGGAAGCTGAATCACTTTCATCTCAGCTGCCTCCGCAAAATTCTAAAGCAGAGATTGGAAGATAGGATCACAGACACGGAAGTCCTTGAGCAAACCACAATCCTCATCATCCACGCCATTCTGAGAAAAGTGCAATTGCGATGGATCGGCCACCTGTTGAGAATAGACGGGTGACTACCCAAACGGCTTTTCTACGGTGGTATCGCTACGGGTGCTTTCCGACAGGGAGGACAAAAAAGACGCTACAAGGACACTTTGAAGGAGTCTCTGAAGCAACTGCAAATCAACCCGGCGACCTGGGAGGACCTCGTCCGTGAAGACTGTTGCAGCAATCTATGCGGCCAACGATAGCATCAACTTCGGATCGGAGAGGAGTTCGTTTCATTACCGGATTCCCGCCCTGTCCACTCAAAAGTCGCAAGTGGTTTCTTCTGTCTTCACCCGTGAACATCACTTGTCGATTTGAAAGCGAGGAAGTTTGGCCAGTGGAAGCTAAACGTTCTTCTACACGCTCAAAAGTTGTTTTTCTTATTGTATGTCAGCAAACCACTTCCAAGTGTGACTGTACAATCATTAAATTAGGCGGTGCGTGGAGCATAAGCCTCGGGTAGACCAATAGCTCGTCGGATACGGTTTCAAGAGGCCACCTTGTTTTTGAGAGTAAGAAACTTACGGCATATCCCACCAGCATAAAAGTTTACGGTTCGGAGATTGTACAAGACCACGATAGCGAAGCTCTGTGAAATGGCTATGAGCCCGTCTAGGCGTGTAGCTACTGTATATACACCAGGCTACTGTAAAGGTGGTTGAGACGCCAGGTTCGTGAATGTAGCACCAGGCAGCTAGTAGCAAATATTTGGGTAAAAGTAACCAATGTTTAAAATGGAGTATCTACGAGAAAGCCTGTAGGGAACGCTGATGGAGGATCAAATGCTGAGCTGGACCCCTCGCAGCCGTTCAAGTGAAACCCGTGCCTGGGCTTTAGATAGTAACTTTACTTTCAAGATGGTATATCACACAACCACCATATATACTACTGCCTGCCTGCTAGCATTATACTCTAAATTACGTCGTGATTTCGCTGTGGCTGCTGAACGTTGGCCCAAATCCTCATATAAAATGCTGGTCTACCTTCAACAGCACGGATTTACTCCAAGTTAGCGATTTATTCCTGAGGAAATTAAAAACAACAATTAATTATCTTGTTTAGAAACAATGCATGAACTTCGGGTTAAGTCTTGGAAATCAGAATTATCAGGGTTAGCCCTAGTTCTAATGTGCTTGCACTCTGCCCATTACCTGTAGACCAAATCATAGTTTCCCTGAAAAACCGGTTTTCCAACTAGAATCATGTTGAGAGAGTGGTAAAGCTGTTTGTGTATGTGTGAATTGGGGACTGATCGTCAGACTGCAATGACTCCCTCTCCTCGATGTGGCCTCTCACAAACATGCAATCGGAGCCTAGCATATTCAATAGGAACCGGGTCGTGTGTGGTACGCGTAGACGAAGTTTTAATTTTGTCAGCCGCTCTGCCCCAGTCCACCATCGGTCGTCTTGACACCGGGCCCAGATGCTAGGCTGGCTTTCTTCCCCTTTAAACTGTCTTGAAATCGACCTCAGGTGGGTTAGGCAGGAGAGAGTGTGGTGGAAAGTCTACCATCAATATAAACTAATTCGCACGCAAGTCACTAGTGCTGCGTCCACCCTGCTGTGGGGTAAATAGTGGAATTACCCGCTCGCGACCATCAAACGGTCACATGCGTCAATTATTTTTACTGCTAAGCCGCCTAGACGCATGTGTAGGCAATCCCATGCGAGCAGCTAAGAGTTCACCAGACTGCCCAGTTAGTAGCGCATGCTCCACACTCCCCACTGACCATTCATTCAGGTTAGGACTGATTGAGGCGGTTGATGTTTAAGGTTTATTGATATGCAGCAGCTGAAACTGTGGCATAAAGAAAAACAGCTGCAGCAGCAGCGTAGGTCAAAAACTGACAGGTATAAAATGGAAAGTAAAAATGCACTTGTGTGTATGCACATATAAAGTTTTTTTTACAAATCACAGCAATCTTTACACCTCCGAAGACGATGCAAAAGCGACACCCCGAAGCTCAACTTGAACCCACAGTCTTCCATGCTGTGGACCGGGAGAACCAGTCAGTTCGCAGGTCATCATAGACGGGCTGGCAGGTATCCTGCGACATCTGTTCCATTGAGGGTAGTCGATGAGACTTAACCTCCTCACCTTCCTCCTCTGCCGGCTGATGACCTTTCCAATAACCTTCTTGACTTGTATCAAGCTGACAACCACCACTAGCATCATCATCATCACCGCTCCCCAGGGGAGCTCCGCTCGTCATACCCGTCAGGCGTAGCCCCGTGTTGGTCGCAGCTTCACCAGTGCAGTCAAGACCCTCAACAGACAGGTCCGGAGTCAAATGGTTGCTGGGAGACACTCCAATTGGCTGTTGTCCGATTACCCTGATCCAAGGAGAGCAGCATTCCCAGGAACGGCTGCTCCAGTTCTTGACGGAGATGGGAAGCCGTCAAAGAGGTGGGCAGAGAGAGGTGTTGAGCTGAGGCACCGGATGGTCTGGCATCGGATGCATCCGTGGACTGAACATTTTCCACGCCATAAGGACTGATCTGCGCCTGGGTGTAGTTTGCAGAGGACAGGCTGCTCTCACCAGGCTGGAAAAAGACAAAGTTTCCGATAGCACAGGTCTCCCCACCCAGACCACCGTCTCCCGACTGCTGAATGGTTTTAGGGGAGCAGGAATCTGTAACCGCGTGGGCAGTGGTTGCCATTTCGCGGTTCTGACCATCATCCAGTTGTGACAGGGAGCGGACATCCGGCTGCATCACTTCCCAGTGAGGGAAACTGCGATCTGAGAAGTCCTCGCCGGCAAAGGCTGAATTCGCCTCGGGTTTCATGACCCAGTTTTCTCCGTGGAACTGTTGTGGTGGTGGCGGCGCCGCAGCCGCCGCCGCCGACGGATGCTGTTGTAGCTGCTGCCGAAATACCGTGTCAGTCGCATGGAACGCCGAGTAGTCCATCTCGGAGGTTGGAGGGGGCTGTGAGAAGGTCTCGGTTGTAGCCATATACCGGCTGATTTCACTTTCGGCAAATGGGTATTCAAAAGCCGGCAAAGTTAGCACTTGCCTTTCTGATGAGTTGGGTGCTGTCTGGGGAAGAAATGATATCGGAGACATCCAGGAGGACATTTCCGTTTTCATCGGCAGTGTTGATACCGAAGGTGACGAGGATTCGTGTTGGTGGTTGTACTGGTTTAGACCATCTGGCTGGCTGCTGAAGAAGGGAGCCGGATCTGAGGGCAGCTGGAATAGGGGCAGTGGTGAACGGGTCAACTGGTTGGAAAATAGGAAGGATTCCCGAGCATTTAGGAGTGACGGAGACTGCGCTGACAGGAATTTTGTAGGCTCTGGCAAAATGCCAAGGCTTCCGCCTCGAATCGTCCGGCAACCTTAATCGAGAGGGTAAAATAACTTTTTTACAGCCTGCAGAGCGTTTGATAGGATACCTCTATCTTCATAAAAGCTGGGTTCCCAAACTGCTTGTCATTAATTGGTTTACGAAATGGATTTGTGAAAGCCTACATGTCCCTGTAAAATGACTTGCGATAAAACTGGGTCATGGTGCATACATTGTGATCAGCTTTAGTCAACCTGAGAGTAGTAAAAGCGCCTCATACTTTTTTTTCTCAAGTAGAGCGTTTAGAGAAGAGAATTTTGGACACTTCTTCTGGAAATGGTAAATTAATTTTCCAAACACCTGCTTAGGTCGGTATTTATCGTGCGTTGTTTACATAAACCGCCGATCAGCTCTTCGAAATATAGACAACACGCTACCCCATAGGAATTAGATTATAATTTTATCTCTTTCTAACCGGTTTTGCAACAAAACCTTGGTAATAACTTTTTGGCAACAAACAGGTGGCCTTCAGGCACATTCTAAATAGGTCGGGTGAGAGTCAGGTTTAGGGTTAAGGTAAGGGGTAAGTTTAGGGTTATGATCAAGGTCGAGGTAAGGTTTAATATTAAGGTTGGTATTAGAACACGGGGAAACGTTTCGTTCCAGGAATTTTGCACATGACTATTTTTATTACAGTTTTATTATATTCTCCATTGGCATGTCCTTTGGGCATAATCGCAACCGCCAAACTTCTTAACCACCCAATCGCTTCACTGATGTGAAACAGCCCTCAGGGCGTAGCAACCGTTTGGATCAAACGCCGAATTTTTTGATATTTTCGCAAAGTTGATGTCCTCGCGGCCCTCAGGAAGATTACTTGTGAGGTAGATCCAGGAGAAACGTTTGATTGTTCTCAACTAGCTTCACGCTTCTAACCAAAAGCACTCTAAAAAGGATGACCTAGTTGACAAGCCTTCACACTTATAAGAAATAATATTCCAAGCTGGAGGGCGGGCAGGGTAAGAGGCGAAACACGGGACCGCCCATTGCGACTGGCGCTTGGTCAATTTCCGGCCTAGCGCAGTCACGAAACCGGGGTTTTATTGCGCATATTGTGGAAACCCTGCACGCGAGGCTCGCTACGCTGGCCACCCACCCCGGCCACTTCGGTCATCCGTGTTCCGTGAGACCACAGGTGGTCCAAGCAAACGGGCTCGCTGAAGGAGGTGATTATTTGGGATGGGCGTGGGGGCCCTGAAGCCCTTACTTCCAGTAACAATTCCGCTGTGATCGCGGCTGCCTCTTAAGGAGGACTTGCCTCACATACGAATGGGGTGACACGCGAAAATCAATCATAAGTCCATTAGACAAACGAGAAGGTGCGAATCACGCCCTCTGTGGTACGATCAAAAGCAATGTTTTTGCGGGGAGGAGGAGGAGGAGGGAGGAGGGAGGAGGAGGGAGGAGGAGGGAGGAGGAGGAGGGAGGAGGAGGAGGAGGAGGAGGAGGAGGAGGAGGAGGGAGGAGGAGGAGGAGGAGGAGGGAGGAGGAGGAGGGAGGAGGAGGAGGAGGAGGAGGAGGAGGAGGGAGGAGGAGGAGGAGGGAGGAGGAGGGAGGAGGAGGAGGAGGAGGGAGAGGAGGGAGGGAGGAGGAGGAGGGAGGGAGGAGGGAGGGAGGAGGGAGGAGGAGGAGGAGGGAGGAGGGAGGAGGGAGGAGGAGGGGGAGGAGGAGGAGGAGGAGGAGGAGGAGGAGGAGGGAGGAGGAGGGATGAGGAGGAGGGAGGGAGGAGGAGGAGGAGGAGGAGGAGGAGGAGGGAGGAGGAGGAGGAGGAGGAGGGAGGAGGAGGAGGAGGGAGGAGGAGGGAGGAGGAGGAGGGAGGAGGAGGAGGAGGAGGGAGGGAGGAGGAGGAGGAGGAGGAGGAGGAGGAGGAGGGGAGGAGGAGGGAGGAGGAGGAGGAGGGAGGGAGGAGGAGGAGGAGTAGAATGTTGGTGGTGTGATAGTGATTGTGATAATGATGATGGTTCTCGGTTTTCCAGAGCAAACATACGTTTTCTTCTCTCCTTGACTCCTTTACCTGCAGCGGAGGTGGTGGCTTTTCCGTTAAAGTTGGAGGATGTTCTCACCTAGAGGGAATGGAAAAATAGATTTATTCTGGTCTCTTCTCTTGCAGTGTGCTCACTTCACGTGTTTTGTAAAATGAACTTAAGGTCAAAATCAGTCAAGGTCTCGAATATCGAAGGAGGGGTGATCTGATGTGGTCCTGCTTTTGTTAAGGTACAATCTGCTGAGTTTAATAACCTTTGTTAGGCTTCACCTGAAGTATTTACGTCATGGGCTTTTGTCCGCAGCATAGTGACTGTGGAACTGTTCGTGTTAATGACTCCACCTATAAATATCGATTTGTCTCCGTTCAAGGTTAGAAGCTGTTGGCTAATAGCGATATGACTGTCCGAGTGTCGATTTCGACTATGCCAACCGGATGCTCCGCAGCACGACAGTGCAGGGTCGGTGACTCGCGCTAGATTTTAGTGAGAATGCACTTAAACAGCATCTACCTCACTCTCTGTTCCACGCCCCCATCTGGGTCCAGTGTCAAGACGAAGTGTCAAGAATACCGGGGATGGGAAAGGGCAGATAGCGATATAGTGTACCACAGGACATATTTCAGATGAAATATTTCGGTTTTAAAAAAAAATAGCTGGGTCCACGATTTCTATGTTCTGCAGTCTGCTCATTTTTTAATTCTGTCAACGAAACATACTAAGACCTGAAAATACACTCCGGTGGTTTATGGACGTCTGGAATGTGACAGGTCATTGATAAAAATGTCTTGCATGCTAAAATATCCTGCAAAATTAAATCGTAAATTTGGGAAGGATTAAATTGCGAGATGGAAATGGGGCCAACAGTTCCCCTAAATTAATACTTGGAAGGTTACCCCGTTGATTCGGATCCTGCATTGTATTATTGACCGCTGTTCATGGTTCAAAATGAATGGTTTGGTTTAGAATATTTGCGCGTGGGTTCGGTTGGTACCATTCAGGCAGGCATTATGAACAGTTATCAACAGGCATGCTGTTGTAGTATTGGAAATTGCCGCGTTCAGGGAATAAGATATGGTCTAAGGATTGCTTCCTAGCACACAGGAAGCTTGTCTGACGCCTTAACAGTTTCGCCCAGCACCAAAATCCGCTACGAGTCTGTGTAATTTTCGGCTCAATTCCCCCTTCCCCCACCCATAATTGGGGCGCGGTAACCACCAGCAGTTAAGTTGTTGCACAAGTTTGCACAATTGGGAGACTTGGTCAGCCCCGTTTGGGTTAGTTTTCGTCTCCGATCGACTCACTACCCCATCCCCACCCCTATCCCCCACCGACCCACCCAAATCATAATACGTCACCACGGTTAAACGGAGGGTTTCACTGACTCACCACTCTCATTGGCGCAAGACTGCTGAGCTCATAGGGCTCGTCCGGCGGCCAGTGTCTACGTTTGCCGCGCTTCCCGGTAGCGGTGGTGGCCGTGACACCAGTATCCCTGGGCTCGGAAGAGCAGCTGTCTGAGCGCAGAGAGCCACTCATGTTGGCTCCAGAAGCCGTCTTCGTGCTCCTGGTCTCGCGCTCTCCAAAGGCCTTCAGCATGGGCCTCACATGGTCGTGTTCTCCCTTGGCCTGGAAGAAGACAGCGTTGTTGGCGAAACGCCAGAAGTGCGTCACTGGGTAGCCCCCGTGGCCTTTGCAGTGACGCTGGACCAGTCGCCCTTCACAACCTGGAGTTACACAGGCGCGCACTAAATTAGAGGACGGAAAGAAGAAGAAGAGGAGGGGGTGAGCAAAAATGGAAGTATGAATTATACTAGAATACATGTGAAGTATGGCATCTTGTACGAATTGAATCCCGAAATACCAGGTGAGTGTACTGTAACGTGTAGTGTAGTGACTCTGTCTTGCCACCAGGCACAGACGGGTGAGTGAAGCCATCCAGTCAAGCCTGAAATATTTCAGCACTCGGTCGTTTTGTGGCCTGGTAGACGCTTGCAGTATCAGTAAGTTATCGTTAATTTACTGCTTACACTTGCTACCTAGCCTGAATTAATGATGGGTCCGAAGCCTCAAGACGGAACAGAGATGCCCATTTCCATATTGAAATTAGAATAAATCTGTGATAACCACTCATATCTGATCTATGATGTTTAGCCGATGACTTACCACAGATTCACGAAAAACTGAGGGATCAGAAAATACTCTTGGTATAGTGGAAAATTGCTTCGAATAAGTTATCCCTTGAAAAAAATGGATGGCCGCATAAACAGGGCACGTGAAAAGGAACCGCCCGCAATACATGTGGCATTTATGTTAACTTCCAAGGAAATTATGGTTAGGATTAAGGTAAGGGTTACGTAAAAGTTTAGGATTAGGGTAAGATTTGAGGTTAGATTCATGATAAGCTGTGTTAGTTTACTTATCCATGCTCGATCAGTGGAATATATGCCGAAAGGACTGCTAAGGGCCGAAAATAAGATACCCAAGAGTTCAATTACGAAGCACGTGGTGGACACTGGCCATAAACACTGAAGATGGCACTTATGACTGTTGACTTAACCCGAAAGGGTCATTTCCAAATCCCTTGTTGGTCCTGTCATCCAGTCCACTTTATTGATCGCTATGCTGCCACCAGGAGAGCAGTAGCTTGAACTCCACGACACAACAGGCGATAAAATCCTGTACTACAACCAACTTGGTAAACAATCCTCTCACACTCAATGGATAGGACGACGAATTGATGCATTAATGGTGGAATATTGAACCTAACACTCAATGGACATAGATTTCGAGTTTGGATGCAGGCTTATCCAAACTTGAGTTTGGACATTGTGACTGGCGGACTGGAGATGCGCGTAGTTTTATACCGACCTGTTTCGAGGTTACTCTGCCTTCGCTCAACCAATCACAACTCTGTCGTCAGTCGGTACTGCGCCGTACTCGAGCGCATGTTTGTGTTTCCAGTCCCAGTTGGTAGTCATGGTTATGGTTGACTGAATGAAGACAGAATAAGCCCGAAACAGACTGTATAAATCTACCCGCATTTTCTGTCGTCTCTCCTCTCTGCAATCATAACTTGGTTGACCTCGACCTAGCAGGTGATTGCCCGTTCGTGACCCCTGCCACCCACACGGAGCTTTTTCGCTTCTGGAAGCCAATAGATTGGTGTGTGCCTATTTTTGATTTAATAAATACGCGATCTGCAGCGACAGAGAGTGTCACACGGCGAGACACTGATGAACTTCGGTTCGAGGAAGTGTTGATGACGTTTCTGATAGACGCAGCATGCGGACTATCTACGCCGTACTCGAGCGCATGTTCCTGTTTCCGATCTTAGCTGATAGTCAGGGTTTTGGTTGACTGAATGAAAGCAGAAGAAGCCCGAAACTGCTTACTGATCGATGTGCACCCCTTTCTGTGCATGCATTTTATAAAAGGGACGCGCTTATGGAGCAGGTTATGGGACATGCTTGGCCCGTTGGGTTCACTGTGGAGCTTTCGCAGGCATTCGTACAAGAACTAGAAATATATGCTGCGAAGGCGATCGAAATCATGCACACAGGTTGATAGACGCTCAATGATCAGTTACGACACTCACTTGTCCCGTTCTGTCTTAGGGCTCACTCTCAAGCGCCGCCAGCAGCCGCACAGCGGATAGTAGTATAGACCGAAGAACAGAACCGACAAAGATCAGGGAGACTGGATCAGCTGTTTCCGGCTTATTATCTGTCATCAGCCAGCCACACGCCAGCCAAGGTTTGCGGCATCTGGGGTTAAAACCCACGTTCTCCCGTCATCTAGCGTAGCCAAGTCCAAGACTAAACCATTTATTCACGGGCTCGTTGCCCTGTACCTGCTTATCGACCAGATTAGGGGATCTATGCGTCATGTTGTGCCATGGGACTCACTACTGAGCCTTCGTAGGCAGGTGCATTGCCTACCAAATCGTAACCAAGAGACCGGCAAATGGGTGCCAAATCGTGATGGTCAGTGAAGGCCATATTTTACTCTGATACGTCCCTCACAAGAGCTGCTTTCTCCTCATTTTCTCTTCCTTTCACTCCTCTTGTTCTTCTTCGCCTCTACCTTATCTTCTTATTCGTCTTCTTCTCCTCTTTTTCTCCTTCAGTGAGGCACAATGGGACCACCTGGGTAGCCATATAAACTAGCAAACTCCACGCCCTCCCCGGTACGGCTTCGGAGGCACCGGACGAACTTATGGTCCTGTGAGGAGTTCCCCATCTCCTACCGAAGGAATGCCCCAAGCGTTCTCTACCACTTCCTGCCTTGTCTGAAAGCGTATCAGATCCGGAGCGCGGAGGTGAGTCGAGCTTATCGCAGCGTTACGTGTCTAATGACCAAAAAGTGGGTGTGCTCCAGAAGGCCGGTCATTCTGCTCGTTGGGGCTGCTTCGGTGAAAGGACGGCGAGGCGGCCAGTTCAAGGCTTGGAGTAGGGGAGTGTGAGGGAAGGGAAGGTGTGAAGGGCCTTTTGGACTCACGGGCGCACCTGGCTGCACGGTGGTGGGGGTGTGTGACGAAGAGATCGAATTTTAAGATTTATTGCGACAACGTGACTCTTCAGTGTTCGCCCACCCCCTTCCCCACACTGATAGATGCCCGGTCAGGCGTTGCTGGGTCGGAACATGTCGTGGGCTTATTTATGAGGATCCGGAGGTCGCCTTAACTCCTCCCCTATAGTCGCCCCTCCTAGCGATCTATCGATTGCGCAATTTGAAGAGAGCAAACGTGTGTATGGGGGAGGGCGGTGTGCATCCGAAGGCCGGGGATAGACCGATTACCCAGAAGTATATACGTGTTAGACTACTCTTAGCCTCAGGCTTCAGACAGCGTCGATAGTAATCTTCCTGTAAGATACGGACAGTGGAACCAGGTCAGGGAGCGTAGAAAAGTGTAAATGGAGAAAACTCGATTTTTCAACATTCTTAAGTCTGTCCGGGTAACAAACAAAGTAAATAAAAGGATATAAGCACAACAATTTTTAAAGGCACCTCTCTTTACACACGAGCCAAGTAACTATCTTGCAAGAATAAATTTTCTATGAATTATGTCATATAGTTAAAAACCGTAATGCTAGAGAAGGTTTTTGAAAAATCGTGTTGTGCGAATTCTGATACCGTCTTAAACATTTCCGGCCAAAAGTGACGACCGGCGCAAATTACCGACACAGACGAATCAGCAAATTAGCCAATAGAAGACACAGTCCGATTTCCAGGTAGGGAAGGCAATCTTATTGCTGGAACAGGGGCTTTTTTTGCCAGAAATTTCGGATTTACGCTCAAATTGAATCCACAAACTGGGTTGCCGCTTCGCCACCACCCCAAGCACCACTACCATCACCATCATCATCAACTAGTCGCGCCATAGAAACCAAGAGTCGGGACATGCAGTTGGATGGCAAAGGCGTCCTTGCACTCTCTGCGAATTCATTACCCTTATCTGCGACTATCAAGGGAGAATCCGAAACATCAAGCCATGTTCCACCAATCACATTCTTCTAAAAATTCCAGTCCTCTTCAGTACTTCTACCGGTGTCGACGTCATCACCCCCTCCCCAGCCAGACTGACAACAACTCAGTCGACCACAAGAGACGCACCGACCGCCTGCACCTGGTCGGCTGTTGCGCGCTCGGATAATTAACGGTATGGCAACTGATCAACTATGCTTATCGCCTGACCCAGGGGTCGAAGGTCATCCCTGGTCGGGGCGAGCTCGGGAGAATAGGTTTGGTGTCTTCCGATGTCAACCTGTCACCCCACTGACTCCCCCAACTGGCTGTCATGCGCAAATATACAGGCCTGGAAGTAGCCATTAAGGTTGCGTTCCACCGCACGGCGTCCTCATCCCCACCGCAGATTCGCAATTATATCTGCTGTAGAGTCACAAGAAGGTAGTCTTGGGTAAAGCCCCCCCCCCCTATTTACACAGAACACGGGAATAAGAACGCCTAATTCAAAAATCAGATGAACATTCCCGTTTCCTAGCCCTAACATGAACCTATGCCGCAGTGCTAATCTTAACCCTAACTCTAAGTTAACACAAACCCTAACAATAGACCTTGTCTAAATGTATCTGGAATTTGACTGAAAGCCACTTGTATTGCTGGCGATTCTTGTGCTCATGTCCCGTTAAGAGGATCATAGAGGTCATCCCTAACCGTTAGCGCACATTGAATTACGCCATCTGAGGATGAGGATCAAAAACTGAATTTGAAACTTCAACCAAATAAGGCTTCCTCTCCTCTTCAAAGCCATTCCTATCTCAGGAGAGGCGGAGGAGGGTGGAGAGGTGACAAAACGACAGGAGAATTTTAGTAGCGCAACAATAGTAGTTGCTACACCGAAGGCGAAATTAGCCAACGGATCAAATGAGGTAGAATGGTAGGGAGTAGGGAGGGCATGATGGAGAAGGGCGGATAGATGTCAAGACAGAGTTAGGGGGCGGAGCAGAGTAGCGGAAAGGAGCGAAGGATCCGAATTAATGATCCCAGGGGGACTTTAAGCGAACTCGATTCTTTTGGGTCACCTCCTCTGTAAATATATAATTTCTGAAACTATTAAGTGCAGGAAATGGAGTCAGATGATTCGGACATGACTTTTTAGGGTCAGACCCGAAATTTCAGAAATTATTTCCTTGATTATTCTCTGGAGTCCATATACCAGAAACCGCATAGAGAACGCTGGGGACCCACTGAGGAGCCGAACCCCTCGTTGCTGCGTCACGCAGCAGCAGAAACATTGGCGAAACACGTGTCTGGGCTTTTAGCTAGTACCTATGTCAAAAGTACGGTATAACGTCTTTGCCATATAAGATTCATACTACTTGTAGTACTACTTGTTTGTAGAATGGGCATTACGTCTTCGACCCAAACGTTCATTGAAATTTCGGGTCTGACCCCAAAAAAATCCATGTCCGAATCATTTGACTCCATGTCCTGCACTTAATAATTTCATAATTATTTCCCCGATTATTTTTTGGAGTCCATATACCAGAAATCGCATAGAGAACGCTGGGGGACCCACTGAGGAGCCGAACCCCTCGTTGCTGCGTCACGCAGCAGCAGAAACATCGGCGAAACACGTGTCTGGGCTTTTAGCTAGTACCTATGTCGGAAGTACGGTATAATATATGTGCCATATATATATATATATATAATGCTAACTTACTGCACTGTTTCTTTCTGGCCTTATCACAGATAGCTGGCCGGTAGGCCACAGGCTGGCCGTTCATGTAGCACCCAGAGGAGCAGACCAGGACGCCTAGACAGGACTTCTTCAGGACGTGAGGATTGTGGTTATTGGTGTTTCGCATCGCCCAGCCACTCTGGTGACGACGTGCTCTCTCCGAGGTGAAGGAGTAGACACGTCGACAACTGCCATCAGGCCAGAGGTCGTAGGGCTCAAATTTCGTCACCTTGGGGAGAGGGGGGGTCCAAAATATGTAAATGTGAATGGAGAATTAGAGGAGTTCGCGGCCTCTCCGATCATCCAAGAGGAACCTTATTGTACGAATACAGTACAATCACCGCTTCAATCTATTTCCAACTGTTGGACAGAGTTGGCGATGGAGGTATGACTGACACCCGATGCATGTTTATTTCATTTAAAAAGTTTAAATGGGCATTATGCATACCAGAGTATTTAAAATACGGTATAGCAATGTACCCCTATACTGTTTTTTTTTTACTTTTGCACAGTACCGGTATAGACTGTAAAATAAGTAGCGGACGTTGTCTTTGCCATTGTAAGGAGGATAAGGTAGGTAAACTTCACAAATCACACATGCCATAAGACGAAGGTACAATTCAAGAAAATAAAAAAGCATTTACGTACTGCACGTAGAGGGCACAGCTATTTATTAAACTTGAAAGATTAAAACTAAATTTTAAAAATGTGTGTGGGCACTAACTAAGAGAAAGGAAGCCGGGGAAAACAAAAATCCATAGGCACATTAACAATCGTTAAAATGTGTATGATTTAAAAAGTATGAACACTAATAAATTAGTCAAAACTCAAACATAAGTACATTTACAAAGATATTCGCAGATTCCGGAAATTTCGCAATTTGTGAACAAAAAATCGCGGATACAAAGTAATTTGGTTCCAATGAAAATTTTACAAATCAAGACTAATCTCGATCACTTCCGTGTCCAAAGAAGTACTAAAACAGTCTAGTTCGATTAATTTCTTCATGATGGTGAGTTATGAGAATCTAGAACTCTCAGTCGAAAAAAGAACGATGTCTTGGATCGCAGCCCCCCGAGTTCCTGGTGAATACTCCAGGGAATTCGTCTGAGCAGACAGAATTCATACAAGGAATCATCCGTTTTTCAGACAGTGCTCTTAATTGTTTTGAGCTGATTAAAGCACTTGACTCGATATTTAAGAAAAAAAAAAACATGAATATGTACAATACCTATCCATTCAAGGCAATCACCCCCTTTGTTAATTCCTACCCTTCCCCTATGGGAACGGTAGATGGAATTCATTTGTGTGCACCAACCACAGTATGCACCCCCACCCTCCCCGCAAAACGGGCAGCACTGATTTAAATTTCAGAAATAGGTACCTATTCCCGTTTCCGAACGCTTATCTCAATGCAACCTCTAACCCTGACCTTAATCCTACAGGAATTCCTAACCTTAGCCCTTGTCTTAACTACCATCCTAAACTAGAATGTAGCGCAAAGCCACATCTACTAGGAGGCGTTCCTGCTCCCCCACACTGTCCTGTCGCGGGGAGGGCACATCAATTAGCCCTAACTGGCGACAGGTTGGAAGCAAGTTGACCGATGAGGATGATGATGATGATGATGATGATGATGATGATGATGATGATGATGATGATGATGATGATGATGATGGTGATGATGAGGGTGATGATGATGATGATGATGAGGAGGAGGAGGAGGAGGAGGAGGAGGAGGAGGAGGAGGAGGAGGAGGAGGAGAAGGATGAGCAGGAGGAGGAGGAGGAGGAGGATGAGGAGGAGGAGGAGGAGGAGGAGGATAAGGATGAGCAGGAGGAGGAGGAGGAGGAGGAGGAGGAGGATGAGGAGGAGGAGGAGGAGGAGGATGAGGATTACTTGTTCGGGCGCGAAAAAATTGGACCTTGTGCCACCTGGAAGAAGCCTACATACAGCGAGGAAAAACCGCACCGCTGGACCACGTGCCAAATCTCTAATTACCCTGATAATTTCCAGGTCTTGGATGTACTTAACACCGTCTTGTCTTTTAGCAGTCTCCGTTTTGTTCTTTCCTATATTGAAATGTTAAGGCGTCCGTTTTATTGATTATTCTCTAGTAATTAATTACGTCATTGCTGTTATGTATCTATTTTTTCCCACAAATTGTAGTATGCTATTCAGAAACGCGTCGCAGTTTCGATGAATCGTCATGGCATTTATTGTTTCCAATAAATTCTGCTGTCATACCAGGGGAAAATGCTTTATGGATCTTAATTTATAAGAAGGATAATCACTGAGTCAAACTTTTTGCAATAAATATTTCATCGTCTTACTGCAAACAAGGAATCAGGAAGCTTACATTTGGGAGCCGGATATCCTTAATATCCCACTGGTGCGTCTGACTGTCCACGTGACCGTCTTCATTGCTGTGACCCGTGATCTGTTCACCCACAGGCATAGCTCCCGTGCCCTGTGACACCCCCTGCATAGGAAAGTCAGAAACGAGTTGGTGGGACATCGTTGGAGCGACCATAGTAACTGAACCCAACATCTCCGCAGAGCAAGGATCAGGAAAAAGCAGGGTCTGTGAGGGCGGTAGGGGTACATGCTGGCATTGAACAAATCGGTGGTCCACCCGCTTAGCCACCAGTAGCTCCAATTTGGTGGAATGCGTTTGATCCCAGAAGTGCGGGTGCTGTTCTGTCGGCCCAACTGCAGACATTTTAGGGGGAGAAGTGGAGGAGGAGGAGGAAGAGGAGGAGGAGGTGTTCGGATCCGCCAGCAGGAGTCCATTTGTTGGCCGCGAACAGACGTCAGCGGTGGGATATAAGTGCACAGCACCGGTGACGTCGAGCCCGCTGTTGTTAACAGCATGCTGGTACCCCATGCCGTCTGACGGAGAAAATCGGTCTGTAGTTGGGAGTGCTGCAGGTACCAGGAGGTTCTCCGGCTCTTGGAGGCGCCCGCTTCTGGGCGCGAAGAACATGACACGAGTAAGTGAATGAACGAACGAACGGGCTAGTGTTCTGCGGGCTGACGGGTTAGTTGACGCCTCAACTGCGCTGGCCGAATGGTACGTGCGTGCGTGCATGCATGCGTTCTGCTCCACGCGCCAGCGCGTCAATCAGCGAACTAGCGCGCTCGCTGAATGTATACTGACGGTCCAATCAGCGATCCAATTGCATTTTGCGCAATGTCGCCCGTAGACAGGCCTGCATGCTTCCGCCATATTCTGCGCGCCTACGCCAACGCATTACACTACAAGATCTGTCCCCCAAGGTGAGAATTTAAAGTCGTTGTTTTTTTCGGCGGTTGGCAGGACAGCCCCCCTGCGGGAAAACACGCGGCAATCTTAAATTCGACTAGGTCCCTTCGAGAGAAAGAGGTGTGTCTTCTTTGAAATTTTGGATAAGGCTAAACAATATTTTATCAGTCTTAAGAACCTCCCTCTTGGTCGGTCGACAGCCTTGGTATAAACAAACAAACTAGGACAGTTATGACCACTTATAATGAGCTTGACCAGGAGTTAAAAAAGTTAAGAAGAGAAAAGTTTCCCACTTTAAACTGATAAGAATGTTTTAAAGTTGCGAAAATTCCCATTAAAAGATTCAAAAGACGACTTGACGATCATATGCATTGCCTTTTGATAACTTCTCTTAAGGCCAGTACAGTTGTAGGGAAACGTTGGAACGTAGTAGAAATTTCAAAACATGACATCGAAAATATTCGTCCGTTTGTGTGGGTTGTCTGAGAGGTGTGCATAGGGGGAGGATGATAAGAAACAGTATAATAAGCGGCAGTGAGTGTTTGGTAGAGCCGTTCCAAGGGAAGGGGAGGACAGAGACGGCGTGGGAGAATGCAAGCAGTTAAGTGGCCGTTGGCCAAGCTAAGTGCGGAGCTTGTACGAGGTTATTTTGTGCGCACAAGACCGGCTTCTCAACCTAATGGCAGTCGCTTCTGCTGCTGCTAGTAGACGTTGACCCAGTGGCTTGGGGTAGTTTGGTTGGACCTTATAAATTACACGGAAAGCTTCGCTTGGGTCCACACTATGCCCGGTGTCAACAAGATGTGCAAGGATGGCGCTTTTTATGCTCTTGACTTCCCCTTATGTTCAGCCATGCTGGGATGTGTTCTCTTTATTCTTTTGGATAGGCGCCGACTCGTGCGACCAATATAACATGCTCCACAGGATCAAGTAAATGAGTAAATGCACATGGAGGTGGTCTGAGCTGGCAACCTATCCTTACCTCTCGCCTCGTAAGAGAGGGTTGGTTGAGAAACTATCTCAAGTTTTGCTGCTGTGAACGTTTGTGTAATGCTGGCCAAAAAACAGTCTTTCGGTCTCGAATGTGCATACTTCCACATCCAGTTCGGCTTATCACAGCAAGCAAGTGAACTGGGGACTATGAAAATGACATATCCAAGACTTGGCCCCTGAATATTTCATATGCGTTGCCATTATAAATACATTTTTACCAATGCATTAATGTGGGACATAAGCACAGTCTACAGGATCACTACAAGCACATATATAATAATAATAATAATAATAATAATAACAATAATGACAGTGAATGTATAAATACTGGGTTCGTTCTGCACTCAGTAGACTACCTAATCCATCGCCAGGTTTGGGGGATTTTAGGTATATGGATAGTCAGGCTGACGTACGTGAGATTGGGAAGTCGAAAAAGTCCTTCAAAACAGTCCAGTTTGCGTGATACCGGATGTGAAGGTTGGGTACTAGGCATTTGTCCATTATTTCCTACATGCAAACCGTTGGTTATATATTAAATGCGCTTTTCAATTTTCAACTAGCAGTACCAGCTGTGGAGGACGGAAGTCAAACACCTCACCCTGATCACAGGAGGACAGTTTGCACACTTATAAACCAGTTCAATAGCCGAGAAACTGAGGAGTTGGTCTTTATTTTTAACGTCACATGCGTCGCGGTACCACATGCAAGTAATCCAGTACCATCGTATTTCGTCCATTAACCAGATCGCCACTTCCAGGTCACCCCATCACAGGCGTCAGAGCGTGGTACCGCACTCCAAAGGTATAACATACGACCTCAAATTAAATAAATCCGGTTTTATGTCCCGAGTTTTTGTACAAATTATTGTGACCACATGTCTTTCCACAAGCGTGAACTCTGCTCACTGGACAAGCTGCTACGCCGTCTGATTACATCACACTGACGGGCTCGTTTGGCGTACTCGGTCAGTCACCACTGTTCAACGCTTTAACGAGTCACCGTAATCGATTGACTATTATTAACAGGTACTCTCGTGAGCTCGTAAAAAATGCTCCCTCCCGAATTTGATACGTATTCACACGACAATAGGTTTTCGTAGATGGGTTTAGGAATGTAGCTGTCCACTAAATCCGGCTATAGAATCCGGACGCACCAGAAATGGAGGTAGGGTAATTGTTGGCTGGTGTCAGCTAACGAGCTGGCATTGGCTGATCCACTAGCTCTAGTCGGTCGTCTGCATTCCTCGGTCGACGCGAGATCCATCCTGTCAATGTGCGTACCTGGTCTGCGCCAGTATGATGAATAACACGACCTTTCTTCCAACTGTAGTCAGCTGACTCCATTATTAGTATCCTCCTCCTCCTCCTCCTCCTCCTCCTCCTCCTCCTCCTCCCTCCTCCCTCCTCCTCCCTCCCTCCTCCTCCCTCCTCCTCCCTCCTCCTCCTCCTCCTCCTCCTCCTCCTCCTCCTCTCCTCCTCCTCCTCCTCCTCCTCCTCCTCCCTCCTCCCTCCCTCCTCCTCCTCCTCCTCCTCCTCCTCCTCCTCCTCCTCCTCCTCCTCCTCCTCCTCCTCCTCCCCTCCTCCTCCTCCTCCTCCCTCCTCCTCCTCCTCCTCCTCCTCCTCCTCCTCCTCCTCATCCTCATCCTCATCCTCCTCCTCCTCCTCCTCCTCCTCATCCTCCTCCTCCTCCTCCTTCTCCTCCCTCCTCCTCCTCCTTCTCCTCCCTCCTCCTCCTCCTCCCTCCTCCTCCTCCTCCTCCTCCTCCTCCTCCTCCTCCTCCTCCCTCCCCTCCTCCTCCTCCTCCTCATCCTCCTCCTCATCCTCCTACTCCTCCCTCCTCCTCCTCCTCCTCCTCCTCCTCCTCCTCATCCTCCTCCTCCTCCTCCTCCTCCTCCTCCTCCTCCTCCTCCCTCCTCCTCCCTCCTCCTCCTCCTCCTCCCTCCTCCTCCTCCCTCCTCCTCCTCCTACTCCTCCTCCTCCCTCCTCCTCCTCCTCCTCCTCCTCCTCCTACTCCTCCTCCTCCTACTCCTCCTCCTCCTCCTCCTCCTCCTTTCCTCCTCCCTCCTCCTCCTCCTCCTCCTCCTCCCTCCTCACTCCTCCTCCTCCTCCTCCTCATCCTCCTCCTTTTCCTCCCCTCCTCCTCCTCCTCCTCCTCCTCATTCTCCTCCTCCTCCTTCTCTTCCTCATCCCACTTCCCCTCCTCCTCCTCCATATTATTACTTTGGGTTCCCTTGCACATTTTTTCCTAATGATCATAATTCTCCTCGTTACAACCATCAAATTCTCCTGTATGTATCCCTCTTAAATCCAAAGATTTTCTCGGTTCGCAAACATATGGAAGTCCTACTTGTACAATATCATCCTAGACCCCCTGTTTTCATCTTATTGTAACCTGTTATGGAGAAGGCTATGCCCTGCATATTCTAGTGGAGTATCCGGGGTGGTTCCCACATTGATCTCTTCAGCCGTACTGTGATCTGCTAGTAACTTGGTCGCGGTAATTGCAGCAATTGTCCCCGAGTAAAGCTCGATCAGTCATCCGAACGCATAGTGCAAGCGGCACGTTCGAACGCACATCTAGCAACTGTCATGATGATAATTATCCTCGTTATAGCTCAGGCGTCTCTAGGTCGATGACACTGGAGGGAGGGGTAATCGCACGAATTAATTGCTCATGAAGCCCTTCCCCCTGTTACTAGCCCGGTGATGACAGATAATCAATCCAGAAGCTGATATACATAAGTGATAAGTTGCAGGCCGGCCAATCAGCGGTTAGGAGGTAAACCGCCCGAGTCAGAAGCAATAACCGCGTTAGAGACGAGCGGAAATCGAATTGGTGGCTTCCATGCGTGCACAGTTTACGCGAAGACGATCAATATCATTAACCCTCCCCCGTTTTGGCGTGCGTTTCCGACTGAGAATGTTCCTGCTCTCAAGACAATTTCGCAAAACGTTCGACTGGAACCCAGTCTCCTTACCAGATCGGATGGAGGAATATTTTCACGCAGCACACGTTTTAAAGTAACCGTCTGTGTAGGACATTCATGTGAGTTGGTAGGAAACTTACCCGTACAGACTACAGTAACAAAGGGAAGCACACAACCGTGAACCAAAAAGCCTCCGCATGGGATCGAACTGACGACCTCCAGCATTGAAGCCAGATCCTCTGGTGGCTGATAAATAGTCAGTACGCCATCATCTCATGACAGGCAAACCGACTGAAAGGTCAATCCATAATATTTCGGTTGCGTGAAGATGCCAGCTTTTGAATCGACGTCTTTTCGGTCGAATACGAAAACCGCGCGCGAAAAGACTGACTACCAAAGAAGTTTAAATTGTTTTCGATAGATTTTTGATCACCTGGTCGATTCAAAGGTACTTAATAGAAAACGTAAGTAAAGTATTCCTGCTGTACGCATCTGTTAGCAAATCACGGTTTAAAAAGTTTACGCCCGATCTACCATGACATTCGCCTTTAGAGTTTTCAGTCTGCAAGCTCTATGAATTCCTCCATACCAGTAAGAAGATACCACATAGTGGTCTCTGTTATATGCTTAACGAGGGGCATGCATAAAGAACGGGAAAATGCGATTTTAATGGGCATCGTATGTATCTAAAATATAATTACAAACGTGTTTAAGCCCTAAAGCTGAACTTTCTTTGAATGAAAATTTTCAAGAATACGTGATTGAGTACAAGAACGAATATTTTTCCAACGTTATCTATAAAGTATACTTTAGGTTACAAAGGCAACTAAAATAAATATAAAGATAAAGACTACTTAAGAAGTCATTTTTACAAGTGTGGTTTTGTAGGTGAGAGTAACGACGTCCATTAAAAGGAGGCATCATTGTGTATCTGCAATAGTATGAAAATAGGCCACACGATGATCCATATTCCAACCCTATTCAAGGAATATCCCCTAAAGGAAAACACATGTCATGTCGGTGAACTATGTGAATTAGAAGACCCTCAAATCCTTTTTTCTCGTGCGTATGCTATTGTCCCAATAGATACTTTTCTATACCGGTTGCTAGCAGAAGTTTGAAATGCTTTTGCAGTTCGGTGCACAAGGAGGAGGGCGCACGAGCAGCTCTGTGTCGCGTCGGGCTCACCATCTCTGAACTATGGTAACCATATCTGCAAACAATGTAACTTGATCGCCATTCTCGCCCTAGCTTATCACACCAGCAAAGGTTCCAAATATTGCCATGCAGAACGTCTGACTTCCCATGAACGCAACTAACTGGCGTCGGCACGCATGCGGTCTGGAATTGCAATTCAGCGGAAAAATTGCTCACACTGAAAATCGCTCCATCTCGTGCATCAGGAGGGCGCGCATATCGATCAATTAGCCCAGCTGGACCTCGTTGTCCGGTGGGGTCCAGAGGCCACAGTGTCGGCATGACAATAATCGAATCTAGCTGTGGGGACGTAAACCCGCGTAATCTACAGATCCTTCCAAATGCGCGCCACGCACCCTGCGGTCGTCAGGGTGAACGGAAGAGTAGTGTGACCTTGACGTAGACGCCTGGTGGCAGGCCCTTCAGTCAGCAGGCATTCTTGAGCACTCCCTGCTCGCGCTTCCTGCCAGCTGGACTAATAATCTATTCTATTTTATCCCATTGACTGCCAATTTGCGAGCTCGGTATTGCCATGAAGCATCCAAACTCCTGCAGGACTCCATCGTCAGAGATAGCAGCAGCAGTAACAACAACAACAACACAAAGGTGATACTTATAGGGGGTACAAACCGATCAATTATCACTGACGCATGTCTGGAATTGACTGCACAGGGCTCCGTAAGTCGGCGCCAAATCGATTCATTGATTGATTAAGTCACCATCCTTGAACGATGCCTCAATCAATTATGGGCTCGTCTTATTTCCGGCGTGGGCGATTACCTTGATGGCTGCGAAGTTGACCCAGAGCCCAGTTCGTAGGTCTGGGCAGCAGTTTGCGATAATTCATCGCCCCACGCACAGCCAACTTATATGCATGTATGCGTGACTCCAGCATGCGTTCAGTCTGGCCTGTGTAGTTACAAGGACAGTTGAGGCATGGGATGCGATACACTACCCCAGATTGGTCTTTATATTTAGTCGGTCTTTGAATTTCATCACCCTGCTGCGCATGGCAGCTTTAGGCCTGTGGGCAATGCCAAAACCTAGTCCGGCGAAAATGCGCTCAGTCGCTTTTGAGGCGTCCTTATTGCATGGTAGAGCGAGCCATATCCATGGTCGTTTTTATGAATGGGTATTCCGAGGCCGAACTCGTATAAAGCGGCCTTCAGATAACCATTCCCAATAAAATGGTCGCGGAGACAACGATTCTCGCGTATTTTTTTTAATTCGGCCTGCTGAGATGGATCTGAAGCCGGTTGAAGAGCGTTCTCACAGAGCTTGGTTTGTGAACCAACGGATGGTTACTGTGAAAGCTGGACATTTGTGTGGTAGTCGTTGCCTTACATATAAACTGTGTAGAAGAAGAAGACGAAGAAGAAGAAGAAGTAGAAGAAGTAGAAGGAGGAGGAGAAGAAGAAGAAGAAGTAGAACAAGAACAAGAAAAAAAGGTGGTGCATGAAAAACTCACTTACAACGGACACTTCATATACCTGGTCTTGAATAGATTGTAAGAATCCTTACAACAACTATGTTAGTTTGCCTGTCATTTCCGATGGCGCCCACGGTGTGCCTCACACCACGGTGGATGTAGAGGCGGGGAATTTCGCAGCACTCTCTCCTCCCTCATCCAACGGAAGATCGAGTGCAGGTGGCTAGCCAGCGTACTGAGACTAGTCGGTTTTAAATAGAGTTGGAATGGTGGGTAGGTTCTAATTGGAAGGAATAAGTAGGTATTTTTCGTCACTGCCCAAGGCTCTGATGGAATGAGCGATCGGTGAATTGCTGTCGTAAACCTTCTTCGTGCGCAACAAGGCTCAGGCGGTCAATTAAGCTGTTTCTGATAGTTTGATTGCCATAGGTGAGGAGACCCACCATGGTCCCATTATAAAAGCATGGTGACAACTTGCGTGAACTTGGTTACCAGGAGGTAGATTTGCGCTGAATCTACCTAGTTACTTATTTCCATGCAGAACAATAAAAAATAAAGGCCAATGAAATCGGGCATAGCCGCGTCTACGTGTACTACACATGCACCGGTATTTGATCGAACCAATGTCCGTCGTTGGTGAGAGCATACTAAATTGCATACGGGGTGTCATATTGTGACATTAAGCGGGAACCCCTCAGTCTGTAGATATTACTAAGTGAGGTCCGCATCACCCTAACAACCGGAAATCTTCCAAACCGAAGCTCTGGTGCCTTTAGAGCGTTTTCGGCTGCATAAAGCAAGCACTTGAACCTTCTAACTGCATACTCTCGCTGCTGCCCCGTTTCTGTCCGATTACAGTCGACAGACTGGATTTACTGCCGATGCGGTTAAGTAGACATCTACCGCACTATTCCTACTGGCGTGCCAACCACCAAAACACTCAGGAGTTCGGATAGTGTGGCGTTCACTGATCTGGTTGCGGAACATACCTGCTGTGCCCTGGGACTCAATGTAGAGCAGGGAAACAAGACGGTATCAGACCGGTAAAACTTCACTATCCTTATCCATATTCCCGAGCACAATCGACGAGACAACGGGCCCGTGACTCAATGGTGAAGTGGTGCACTCAAGAACCATAGATCCCGCGTTACAATCTCAGATGCTCCACATTGAGGATGACTGGTCAGCAATGCCATTTCAACCTCCTTTGTCTTTTTCGGTAACACCTTATCTGCCTAAACTCAGGACTTTTTGGTGGACGTCAAGACAACCAATTCAGTGACGTCAGCAAGTGGAGTCCGTCTTGTTTTAGTTCGCAAACCCTCCAACGTTCTGCTTCAGAATAAGCTCAAGACAGCCATACTTTTTCATCGACGTACGCCAAATAAAATTTCACAACCACCAAAACGTTCGGTGTTTGAGTTTACAATATATGACCCATCTGACGATAAAAAGTCAACCATAAACTACCCCAGATGCATCCAACCAAACACCAGTAAAGGATTTTCAGTTAATTCAAGACGCAAAGTAACTTCTTCAGGTATTATGTTGTTGATTGAACAAACAAAAAAATACAATTTTTCGACAAGTACGCAATATGTGACCCAACTCAAAGAACAAAGGATAGGTCAGCGTGCAAAACGCGACCGTACTACCTGCCAAACTACCCCTAACTCTATCCAATGTGCTCGCTAGAGTTAGCATTCGTTGCCGGGTTAGTAGGGTCCGACACAATATTTCGTTGGCGGTAGGAGGACCGAAGTATAGGATCAAGTGGCAACTTTCCACGCGGCGACTGTTGGGACACCGCGGTAGTTTCAAAACGCACCAGATAATGAAGGATCACACACAGTGGGCCTCATTCTTACTCCGTTCAAGGCTTAGGATCAGTTTGGGGCTCTCCTTTTCTTCATTTAGCCTCATCCATGAAGATCCTAGTTCCACCGGTCGCGTATTACACACTGACCTGTCCTTTATTCGCTGATTTGGGTTACATATTGCGTTCTTGCCCAATGTTCTTAAGAAAAGCGGAAATTCAGCAACAGCGAAACTTCCTATCAAATGAGTAGATTCAAGTTTTAGAAGTGCAGGAGGCTTGTCTATGCAAATAACCGACTAAATAAAGTGGCATGAGTAAAAAAGGGTTTTAAATTTTTACAAACTTCTGGCACACATTCAAGGGCATACTGTCTGGTCACGTTTCTCAGGACATTGTTGCGTGAAATCGGATGCGCAAAGTAAGTTGCTGCGAGCTATTGACATAGTAAATTGCCCTAATATAAAGTAGCAAAGATTTCCGCTCACATTTGTAAGCATCTCCCCAGATAACATTTTCCGGACGGGGTAAGGAGAATAAGCGACGTTTGAGGTACCTTAAAGGCTCATCTCAAGTTCCGTCATCACGTGTCAGGGGTTAGGTTACATACTGCGTGGTGAGAAGCCGATCTCTTCCAAAATGTTAGCCGAAATTTGGAAAGGTGTTTTCGATAAGAAGGAAGGTTAACTTGACTGAAGTTGAACTGTTGATTATCCTGCATACATGCATACACTTCTTAAGGACCGTCTGCACAAAGCAGTCTCGATAAAGCTTGACTGACTAAGTAGTATGCAGTTGTCCATTAAAATTTCCATACCTTTATTAATTCATATAAAGTTTACAGAAAGCGTGCGGAATACCTGCACTCAGTTGGTAGCAAATAACGTCTTCTTCAAAGGCTATACTCAACAGAGGGGTATATATAGGATAAGGAAAAGTTCCTAAATATGATATTTTTTTAAACCGAGAAATTTTTATTCAAATAGCATTGTATCGGTCAATTAATTAATGTCCCTCACGAAGTACAGTATGTGACCAAACTCATGCAAAATTCCGAAATTTACGAGAGGTTGATAGTGACTCTCGAACCGATGTCCAAGCATATATCAAAGCTTTCAAATAATAATAAGGAAAAACCCCGTGCGAGTTTAGAACTTAAAGGAAATACTAAAAGTAATATTTTCTTGTTAAGAAATGCCAACATTTTAAAAAAACCAGCATATTGCGAAAACTTGATAAATCGCTATACCTGTGAATAATAAAGTTAAATAGAATTTTCAGTTGAAATCGTAACCATGCCATTTTGTATATATTGAACAAACTTTCCTTTCGCAAAATGTTTATTATAGGTATGTTTGGTATTGAATTACACATAGTTTCAGACCGTCATTGAAATACCGGCAAATAATTCATGATCCTCAGTGTTTTCAAGTGATTTGTCATTAGGTTAGATTATATTCTATTTATTTCTTAGAATCTTCAAGATATCTCTTAAAATATTTACCGGAGTAGTGAGTTTTTTTGGATATTTCTTCTAATGGAGATGACCATTTGCGTCATATCTGTGCACTCACATAAAAATGAAAAGCCATACGCCATTTAATAGGACATTTTGCTGACTAATAATCTGCATAGTTTGCACTTTTTAAAAGGTTAAATCGAGGTAACAATAAGGAAGTTAGATCGGTTTTTGAATTCCCTGAAAATACGTAATACACTTTCTGCTAAAATTGAAAGTGCTAATTTTGCTCTTTATATCGTAGCGTTTTTCGCTCTATTTGTTTGATTGCAAATCCTCAGCGAAGTGGCCGAATATATCTAAGAGTTTGTGTTTATAAAATACGCCTTAGCGGGAACTATATTTAATCAAAAAGTGCCCAACCGCATGTTTCAAACTCACCATCGGTCTTTGTGTGCATCCATCTCTCGGTTCGCACTCTCGAACACATTCCGGTATGGTAAAAATAACATACTTTCAAACAAGTTTAGTACTACGTTTCGTGACAAAACGTTACATGTTTGCAAAAACAATAATTTTCAAAGCTGAAATCGTTCCTTCTTTCTGGAAAACAATTTGATTCCTTACACTTTCCTTCGCCTGATTTTCATTGAATTAAAATCAGAGTTTCCAGTTCCAGAAGGGATTTATTTGAAACCTTTATTGCTTAAATTAATGGTCTTTTATAGCACAATGCATAGAAAAGGTTCTGGTCTGTGATATTAAACAGCATAGGCGATTCCTTGGATATCGGGAAATCTCCAATTACGCCCAACTCCAGCTGGCTTTTTCACCTTATAAGATTGAAAATGCAGTCCTTTTTTAACAAAAGAGCTTCTGAGCCTCAAATCCACTCAAAAAAACAAAATAAAAAGTCCAGATGTACGCTAAACTACTCACTCACATTTCGATTACGTCCTTGCATCAGTTATTTCATCTACTGTACAAAAGATAATCTACATTCCTTGAAAATTTTTCTGAATACCATGGGATATATTATTAATGGCATACAGGGATGTATCATTTTCCGTACACGGAAAGCATACAAATCGTAGACTGAGAACCGTAAATTCAAATGCTACTGAAAAGTATGTGGCTAAACGGGGAAAATGAGTAAAAATTGGCTACTTTGATGCATAGGTCTGGTTCTGACAGTTAATTAACTCGAAAGCTGACCAAAAATCGGTGGGCAAGACAACAAGTTCTACTGCTCCTCCTCATTCTCCTGTAGTGGATCATGATTTTTTAAATTAAAAATTCATCTTCCCACCTCAAATCAAATCTAGGCCAATATGTAAAGATCCAAACGGCAGGAAAACTTGACTGTTTTATCGCTCAATAGAGGATACTGTCTCTAGTATGAGCTCCGACAGTCCAATCCTTACTGAGCAAACAGTGTTTTGTCTTCCAGATTTTCCTCTATCCGCAGGATGTGGACGAATTGATGATCGGCTCTGAATTGTTGGCTTCAAGATGCAGGACATATTGCGTGGATGCTAAAATAGGCTTTTCCAACGCCTTCCACACTATACGCATACTTAAACTTCACAATTAGCCAGACAGTGAAAATATTTCACACGACAGTTCGACCGTCGTAGTCCGACGATGTCCACCGTATGCTCCATGGAAGGGTGGTGCAGGGACGGTGACTTGCGCGTGAATTAGTTTTAAGTGATAGTAGCCTAGCACTGCAGCTACCGCACTCTCTCCTCCTCCCCCACCGGAACCCGATGTCATGACAGAGTCAAGAAGACCGGAGGTGGGAGAGGACGCAGGTGGCTGGCGCAGACGGAGCCGCCCCTGGGCGTACCACCACACCTGGCTCGGATCCCACGGAGTGGGAGTGCCATAAAGGCTACATTAAGAAGGAGCCATTGCAGCCTGACTCTCAGTCCGCCAGTCAGCCACTCCACACAAAACACACATTGAACTGACCACGCGGTCCGAGTTATCCCGTCAGTTGGCAACCTCGAAGCCACGGCTTTTAGGGCACCGTGATAGTTTCAAGCGCGTCAGATTGTTTATAGTCAGAAAAGTGCGCTGAGTCGTCGACCTCACTCTCTCCCCACCCCCACAGTCAAACCACTGTCCGAGCCGGTCAGTTGTCTGATGCGGAAGTGGGCGCAGCTGCTGGTGACCTCATCTACGTGTACTACGTACACGACCTGGCCCCCCAAAAACAAGCACCAGGATTTCACACAACAGGGGGTTGAACGACTTACATCTCATATGTGTGAGATAATTTCACACAGTGATTACAGTCCAAGGCATGACGAGCTTCATTCGCCCCTGCAAAGGAGGTGCGCAATAAGTACGGAGATGCCAATGCCGTCGCCCAACAACAGCTCTCTCGGGATGAATGTACAAGATAGTCTTTCCAGAGGTCATCTCCTTCAACCCACTGAACGAACCTAAATGAGGCTTACCACTTTCCTCCTGGTAGTAAGTAGTAGAAACCCCAAAAAAATCGGATTTGGTGCTGATGTTTGCTTTGTGGCCCCAATTTCGATTTTATCTTTTGCATCTATGGAAGGCTATTGAAACGGATTCTAATAAACTACCAGAGAAAAACCGCAATTCATGCGAAATCCTATCTGAGAGCGGAATGAGGAGGAGGAGGAGATGGAGGAGGAGGATGAGGAGGAAGAGGAGGAGGAGGAGGAGGAGGAGGAGAGGATGATGAGGAGGAAGAAGAGGAGGATGAATAAGAGGACGAATATAAGGAGGATGAGGAGGAGGAGGAGGAGGAGGAGGAGGAGGAGATGGATAACGAAGAATTGGGGAGGACGATGAGGAGGATGAAGAAGAGGAAGATGTAGAGGAGGAGGAGGAGGAGGAGGAGGAGGAGCATGACGAGGAGGAGTAGGAGGAGCAGGAGATAGAGGAGGATGAAGGGGGGAGGATTATGAGAAGAAAGGAGAAGAAGATAAAGAGGAGGATGAGGAGGAGGAGGAATAGGAGGAGCAGGAGGATGAGGAGGAGAATTAGGAGGAGGAGGAGTTGATACTTCCTACACCGCAAAAAATAGCATAGTCTGCCAGATGCATTCCGGTGGTACTTTACAAACTCCTTTAGAAATTTAAGCGTCTCAGTAGCAGAATGAGGAGGAGGAGGAGGAGGTGGTGGAGGGTGAGGAGGAGGAGGAGGAGCACAAAGTCAGCACCGATTTATTTGTTATACGAGTGATGTCCTGAAGCCCAGACACGCGTTTCACAATCTCTGTGCTCTTGAATGACACAGCATTTTGACAGAATGGAAATCTTACGCAGGTATTCTATTGAAGCGGGTGAATTTCAGGTCAAACCTCTCGGACCGTACCTTGGAAGTTTTTTCGCGGCGAATTTGCTCCAGGTATCCAAAAGTAATTTCTTAGAACTTTAAAACTATACGACAATAAAGTCAGGTCTATATGCCAGAAACCGCGGGTGAAATGCTGGAGCCTACTGATCAGCCCCCGGCACCTCGTGACTGCAGCACAAAGTAGGTGACCCGGATGTCTGAACCATGGCTATCAGTATGGTGAAACATTCCTTCAGGGCGCGACTGACGATATTGGATATGCGCGTCCTCCACACATGGGGGAGGAGTGGGGTTTATGGTGCACCCAGACCCAGGCACACGTCACACAAGCCACCTATGTATCCGATACCACACCCGGTATTCTTGACTCTATCGTAAAGCCACTGTTCCTGCACCATCATGCGACGGAGCACATCGTCGTGGTCATCGTCAGCACTGACGCTGGAACTGCCCTGTCTTTACTACTGAGTTTCTCTCAGCCTCTTGTGAATCTCACGTGATTAGGCCTCAGAAGCTGAGGGATTTTGGCTCCAATATTCATACTGACTATCGAATGGAGCCTTAAAAAGGTTGTTTCGAAAAATTTACTGCAAGTTCACCCATGAATCTCCGGGGAAATCATTAGGCTTAGTGCGGAGTCTCCGAAGCTGATTACGGCGCCTGCGCGCGGACTCTTTTTCTTTTAAGGAACTTGCGAGCTTAGGCCTTCTCCAGCATCGAACCAAATGCTTGCAGTAAGTGTTACTTGTGGAAGAAAAAATAAGTTCCCGACTTAGCTTTTGAACTTAGGAGGACTTTGGATAAAAGACGGCAATTTAAACTCCAAGGCGACAATAGGTGCTCTTGCTGGAAAATAGCGGAAGGCCATCTGTACTACGATGGTATGCTATTTTCGTGTCCAATCGATGCTTTTTTAAATAACGTCCTGTCTATACTACTGACTTTCTCTCAGGGTCTTGTGAATCTCACATGAGAAGGCCTCAGAAGCTGATGGATTTTGGCTCCAATATTAATAATGACTCTCGGCCTTTGGCGCAAGGCCATCTCTAGTACGATGGTATGCTAGTTTCGTATCTAATCGATGATTTTTTTAGATAACGTCGCCACATACTTGGTGATATTGCCTCAGTTGAAGACATTGATAGCCGATGTTTAATTTCCTCGGAAATAAATCGATAACCTGGAGTTAATCAGTCTATCTGAAGGCTTATAGACTTATAAAAAATCAAAAGTCGTCAAACTGGGGTATCTATCGGACAGCACGCAGGGAACGCTGGGGGATCCACTGGTGAGCCGAAATCCTCGCAGCATATCGGCGAATCACGTTTCAGGGATTTGAACTAGTACTTCTGCTACATATAGGGAAAAAAATTGATGACAGATGAAAGAACACCAAAGTTGACTGTCTTTTTTCTGAAGAGACGAAACTGAATCAACCACACCAATCACTTGCCCTTGTTTAACTGAACTGGACAGTTTGGTTAGATGTAATTTCTTTATTTGATTTTCACCGCTATCACTATCTTCTTCGTAATGCTCCGTCCGCGGAAAAAATTCACCCGTTTTCACTCAAACAGTTAATCACTAAAATAAACGCGATTTAAGGTTTAAAAACCAAGACTCCAAATAAAACAGCGAAAATAGCAAGAATTATTTTGTAGGACCAAGAGAGGGCGTCTTCGACATTAACAGATCAAGAGATAGAAGCCAAAATATATTTTTTATACGTGGTCTGCTGCTCTCTCTCTCTCTCTTTTCATCTTCTCCCTCGAACACAACGGAAAATACGGCTGTGAAATGAGTTATTTGCTCGTAAGTAGTCTCTTCTCCTGCGCCTCAATCTCACCTCAAATTGTCAACTTTAATGACTCTACGAACGGATCGACCAATCAAAACGCGCGCGAATCCTACCTGTGTGTGCGCGCGTTTATAGCAACAGGGGCGGCTGGCTCTCTCCTTGAACGAGTGTGTGTTTGCGTACGGACATAAACGGCAGGATTGATTGCATCGTCCAGGTCACAGGTGTCGTCTCGTCGCAGTGGTAACCTACCCCCACCCCCTAACACACACCTATTCGAGCCTTTGTCTACGCTCCCTGTTGCGCTATGCGGGTGGTCGCCAGAGACGGTAGTTACAACGGCAACGGTCCGCCAGCTTGCCACTACGGATGACCCTGATAATACAACATACGCACCGGCCACACGAAGAAGGCCGGTCTGCTCGCAAGTGTATCGGATAGGTCAGTTGCTGCAGGCGGTGTGTTGCGGACGTAGGAGGCAGAGGGGGGGGTGGCGACAACATGAGTACGACGCGGTGCCTTGCGGGTAAAGCGGCAGAACAAGAGATCATCTGCCTTGCGTCAGCGTTGCGGCGAGTAGCCCCTCCCCTGGGGTCGGCCCTAAGACGCCATCCAGCGGGTGCACGCGATCACATCTCCGGCTGGCTGGGTCACGTATTTCCACCGTGCAGTCACATCGGACTGTTGGACAAGACTTCGTGTGAAAGCTGAAGACGGCTGATCACTGAGTCCACAACCTGGAGCGGCGGGCTTTGGTTCCCCACAGCGACCGGGTACAGGTGCAGGGGATCCTCAGGTTGCTCATTGCTACACGACTGCCTCCGAATTTATGGCGCTGCATGCGGTAAGGGTAGTCAGTCGACTGCGACCGCGTCTGTAACTCTACGGAAATATACCGAGCACAGTACCCACACTTTACGACTGGCGAGCTAAAGGAAGTCTGCATGCGTTTGTGAAGGGGCAGCGCCTGGGAAGTTTGGTTACGTGGAGACGGGCTAACTGTGTCGCGGCAAGCGACCACACCCACATGCAATCGCCTTAGACTAGTCTCGCGTTGCGGTATGACGATATAAACAGCCGTCGACAAGTCCAAAATAATTCACTAAAAGGGCTACTCTCTTGTTGTGAGTAGAATATTTACGCGCAATGGAACTGTAACTGAGGCTTGACGTCCAGCTTGCACTCAAAGGAATTCACAGTGCTGGAAAGAATAACATGCGCGGGCAGAGCGTTCCACGCTGCAGTACTAGGCAACACAGACAATAGCCAAACCAACTGCTGCGTTCCCACTCATCTTGACTCCAGCGTGCGACTGAGACATGCTGGACAGGAAGCCGGAGCCGTGCAAATTATATCTCATCCCAATCACTCTCAACGGACCAAACACCGCTTGCACTACTTCATGACAAAGTTGCGGAGGCTAAATCCCGTTGGTAGTTAGTTTGGACGTCTAAAGTGTTAGGAGGAGCCGCCCTAACCGAATCGCGCGCACACCACCCTGAAGACTTACTCCCATGCGGCGCTAGCGCTCACCGGACATGCCGTGCCCGCGGTGGTCAATCAAGCTGCCGACAGGATGAGTCATAGGACCAATTGGGATGCTATTCACTAAAGACCCCTATCCGATTGACCCGATCGCCGTCCGACCTTGAACATGCTCGTATGTTCTTTTCTTACCTTAAATATCGCTGCTAGCATACGGCAATTCACTTCTTTTCTTCCGCCTTTGCTGTTCAGTTCTCATTTAGTGATTCGATCGAGGCGTTGTTTGAAGGTCAACCAGCAAGGCTTGTGGCAAGAAAATAACATGAAACTTAAAACCTGACCCTTACAAAGACCGATGTCTCCCGGAGTTGCCTCCTCCACTCTACCAGGAATGCCTCTGTCCTACGCGGTTCCAACCTCCCCATGCCCCAAATAAGAACAGATGAAAATTCGACAAATGCGCTTTGTTCTTCAAAAAAAACCCGCCCAGCGTACGTTAAAATAGGGGATAACAGAGACGCCAGTTGAGGACCTGGAGAGTTGGAAGGGAGGGACGGGTGGGGGATGAAAATTGTCGCCTCCGCGGAGGTGGTCTCGGAGCGGTACAGTTAATTTACTCAGTATAAAAATATGCACTGTGCAGCATTATTAAAAGTGACTAAAAATCTCAGTAACATTTCCTGTGAACAAGACAGGGGTGAAAACAACATATTTTTACAATAAACGGAGAGTGGATGGTTATCGGCTTTAAAAGGGACGCGAGGATTGGGCTGCTAGCACCTGATCCCATCGCGAACCAATTTCACTGATTTACGAGGCCACGAATTTCCTTCATTCGATGCAGAAAGAAGGCCTCTAGGACGTCCGTGCAGTAGAATTCGTTGGAATCCTTGGGGTGGAGGAGGCGTGCATTGGAGAAGAGTTGATTGCCAGCAAACGAGAAGTCTCCCAGGGAGTGATAGACGCCAGCCTTGAAGTCGGCAATAAGGCGAGGAAGGTCTGAGAGAGCGAGAGAGAGAGAGAGCTAAGCTTTATATTGAAAGTAAAATTCTAAAACTTTCAGCAAAATATATCCTCCATTCACCGTGAAGAAGGTTGGGCACACACACCACACAACACCGAAAGATCACAAACGAATGGCCGAAGAATGCATACATTTAAATCGTGAAGAATCATCCATGAATGCGTCCCAAAATATCGATCAAATTGGACTTCCTTCAAAACGTTGCCAGCGTCGTGCGCTGATGACCTCAATTTTTGTTGTTCGAATAAACAAATAGGGTTAAAATTCAGTATATAATGAGTGAAATAGGCCAACCGACGTACATATAAGAGGATTCACATGCTAATGGAGAGCAGAAAAGATGGCGGCTCAATTTCAAAAGCCCGCCAGGAGCCAAGAGATCAAAAATGGCGCCCTGAAACGCACGGGTGGTGGACGGCGAGGCCCTTGAAACTCGACCCCTGATTGCCAATGATACGATGAGAAGATGTGGATACGCCGGTTAAATACGCCTACTCTAGGTACAAAGATGTGGCCTTCAGACGCAAGTTTGACTGTAATTATCGGTCATAAAGAGAAGGACCGAGTGGCCACATGGATAAAAACAGAGACACTTAGTTTTGCTCTACTAAAGGGTAACACATTAAGATCTGTCCTCTGGAATGGGCAGTTTTTACGGAGAGAACGTTGCATTCATCTGCATTTCCAGTGCACAAGTGTAGTAGAAAGTAACATACTCTAATAGACGAGAGACATGTGCGGTAGGATGGATTATACTACCAAACTCGAGTCCAAACAGCAATATTACAACTGAGATAACACAGCCAGATCCACGGACTCCTTAGTGGTCTAAGGCTTCCTAATCGTAGGACTCCACTACTAGTAAAATTGAACTGTCAAGAGTAAAGGTCAGTTGCGATAATAATAATTAAGATAAAAACAGCTACTCACAACTATACAGTAGGCATATATACATTCAAAATACCTTACCAATTGGTTCTTTTAATTGCAGCCGTTTGCTCTCAAGGACCGAAGACGGCGGACGTTTCATGAATGGCCATGACAACTTGTGCGACTAAAAGAGGATGGAAGAGGTGTAGGAAATAGGTATTCTATATGCAAAATGGAGGAAGTCTCTGGGACAGAAATCTGACCGTCTGCATGAAAGCGGGATGTGAATTTGATGAAACAAAGCAAAAGGGGCAGAAGACGAACCTTCAGATCAGCCAGAAGCTGCGAAATAGCCTCAGAAAGCCGGTCGTCCAACTTAGTTTCGTAGATTGTTCGTAAAGTACGACCACCACCACCACCCCCACCGCCGTCATCGTCAGCGAGATGAGAACCAGCAGAGGAGGGAGATCGTTTGGCGGAGAGGACGCTTTCTGCTTTGTGGGTCTGGTCTTGTGGTTGTTGTTTTGAAATGCACGACGGACAAATGTACGCTCCCTCGTGATTGGCAGCAGCTTCGGGTTTCATGCCGACACATTCCGCGTGGTACCATTCGTCACACTTGTCACAAGCGATGTAAACCCTGAAAGAGCATCGCGGTAAATTTTTACGGCTAGACAGGATAGTTTGTCCCCTGCATGGGACAAGAGTGATGGTAGCTTGCGCATTGATTTTTTTAAAATATAGCAGACAGTCGATGCAGGAATTTAAGTTTATTAACACACCAATTATGTCCCAATAACAAGACAAGACATAGTGGCTGACGGAACCAAATAGTCCGCGTACGCGTGTAATGACCGCGACCCGGTAAATAGCCTCAAATGAATCGGCATCAAATAAAGACAAGCAAGTTGGATCGCATATAAGCGAGAATGGCATATAGGAAGCATTGCAGCTTAATCCACAGTCGATTGGACCGCTTTCACCCGTTATTTGACAACATTCCAAGCTATAACTGTTCGGGCGTTGTGAAAGTTGTAAAGCACGTTAGATCCCACCTGGATTGACCCTACCAGCACCCCACTCCCTCCGTAAGAAACTCAGTAAACACGCACTATGTGCAAACACTCAAGAAACGCTAAATAAAGTCCTTAACATGAACTGAAAGGCATAGCGCATAAGTTCAGATAAACTAACACACTGCGGAGCACTTGTACTGATCGTACACATGTTCGTCTTGTTTTGCTATGGAGCGCAGTTAGTCTCATATCCACAAGTAATGGTACGGACGGGGTGTTGAGTAAGATAAGGGGACACCGGTTCTGGATTATCAACCATCATCATTCCTTTCACGTGTATTTAACCCCGTCAGTTACTACGCTCACACCGATTCGCAGTGGATTTAACTGTGTCCTCGAATGAGTGATGTGGAGATGGTAAGGTAGACGCTACAAACGTATCTTTTACCATGAGCTCAGCTCACGCACAGGGTCCTCGGGCGCCGCCACTGCATGAATTAACCTTTTAACTTTCGCCGCCACCGCTGTCCCTGCGGCTATGCAAGAACCGGAAACGTAAACTTAATATAATACCCCTTACCCACTCAAATATTGGCTTTTTATATATGTACGTTGGCGCTCACTGAGCAAGTTACGAGATAGGCTGGTTCCGTTGTGCCTTGGGGCTCAATGTAGATTCCTCCCAAGCAGTCTAGTGGCGACCAGTTCGGGCTTATTTATCCTCATTAGGAACATGAAAAAGCGAAGATGGTCAAATAATGAGGTCTACCAGATGGGTCATAAGCACTTAATCGAACCGAAGATCATTATTGCCTCGCCACGTGCAATTACCCGTCGCTGCAGATAGGGTATTTATTAACTCAGCGGTGGGCGTAACATTGTTCATATCGAGAAGCCAATGGATCGGTGTGTGCCCATTCCTGAGTTGATATATAGATATATATAAAGCAAAGTTGTTCATAAAAGGACATTAGAAGTGCCTACCGCGCAGTATCATAGGGTGTACGGCAGAGACAGTAGACCTCCTGGCTGGCTGTATTCTCATCCCGTTTACAGTCCGGACAGTGCCAAGAGTCACCGAGATCGGCCGCACTGCCCGGTTTTAGGCCAACACACGTGAAGTGGAACCAGTCCTGGCACAGATCACAGCCAATGTATTCTCTGCAAACATATGGAATATGAAGAGTGAGGGGTTTGTGCTGTACTGGAAGAAAACTGGGAAAAAAACAAACGGGTAAATAGGGGGCACAGAAAATGACTTACTGCTTGGAATCATATGGTGTCTTGCAGACACAGTACAGTTTTCCGTCATCAGCATCGGCCTCGTCGGAGTCTGGTGAGTCATTCTCTTTGTCCAAAAGGTAAGATGGTGGTCGAATAGGGATGCGGCCACGAGTCGAAACTGAAGACGTGCCTCGCAACGAAAAAGCACCCCTGCGACCTCGGCCACCAGCCCCACGCTCTATGCCAGACGAAAGTGTAAGCGGTGGCTGTTTCAAGTCTCGATTGAGGTGGCTACCACGAGGACGACCCGGACGCCTGCCTCTAGCGGATCGGGGCTGAACACACAAATATAATAAAACAACTACTGACACAATAATAGTAGGTAAAGTATACATTTATAAATATGTCCCGTAACCCGAATAAGTAAACGCACTCCTAGCATATCATATTGGTGTTTGGCAGTGAGATCCTTGCTGCCATCTGACTCAGACCGTTTGAAGAGGAATTCACCAAGAAGCGGAGCTCCGATCCACGGAATTTGTTCCAAATAAAACATTAAACATCTAGCAGGACTGCAATCAAAAACATTTTGAACGGCTTCCACAAGCTCAACTTTTTGGTGGCAATAGTCTCGTGAGAGAAGGAAGAGAATGCGTCAAACTTTTACGAAATCGTCTCTTGGTATCACTTGACTGAGGATTAAAAAGGTATGTTGCAAAGCTTTCTCTGTGCGCCTCATCGTAGCACCCCTCCCCTGACATGCGACAGCTTTGCATAAAACGATTCACGGCCCCCCAACTCCCCCATTCCATGGCGTTAGTCTGTCGATGTAACTTCTGTGCCCGCAAACCCTCCAGCATGAAAATCCAAACTTTCACTTTTCATGTCGTCTGACGGCGGGTTGGTGTAACCAGCTTAAAAATTCACGAGTAAACCTCGATTATACGACGAGCCTTCTTTCTTCATTTATCATCTCGGAATGCACACTACCTCAATTCATTTCTCCTCTGTTCATTTCGTCTGACGGCGGGTTGGTGTGATAAACTTGAAAATTCACGAGTACAACTCTATTTTCCGACGAGCCTTTTTTCTTCACTATATCAGCTCGGATTGCACTCTACCTCAGCTATTCAATATATATATATATATATATATATATATATATATATATATATATATGGTGTCCTAACTCATGAAATCTGATGAATTTCATTAGTTATGGCCCGTTTCGCGAAATCAGCGCACACTGCGTCCACCAAAATTTTACGTCAATAAATAGCCAATCGTTAGGAAATATATGCCTTTTTGTCATTTACAAATTAATATAACATTGTCTAGAAATGTTAATTTTTTTAGAATAAGTACAGATTACGAAAATGTGAAAAATCGACCTAGTTGAGTAAACTGAAGTTTTAAATGTATAGGAAGCCTGACCATGCAATTAAACGAGAGAATGAAGCAGAAAAAGCCGAATTACTTTTGAAAATAGTATTTTTCAGAGTTTTGTACTTACCTATTCCTCTAGATTAAACACAACGTAAAGTATGGCCATCATCAAGCAGCCTAACATGACAGTGCATATTCCAACACCGTTTCACAAGAATTCATGGTTTTTCTTCCGTTTGTACATTTTCTTAAATTCTTTTGACCAAGGCAAGCAGATTTTCGCTTCATTGCGCCGATAGAGACGTCACATGAATATAATATTTCATAAGCTTACATGTTCACAGGTCAGTCAATGACAAATAAATGTAAATAGAATCGTCAGGTGCAATCGTAAACGTACCATTTGGTGTATATAACTAGGAAAATTGTATTGTTAAATTACTCTATAAATATTTCGAGTTTTCTATTACGATGAGTTGCACATAGTCTTTGAAAATGAGGCGAATTCTTTACGATTTTCAGTGTCTTCAGTCGACTGCCCATAAATGTACATTCCGTTCGATGTGTTTGGTAAAACCCTCAAAATAACATATTTCTTTAAAGTATTTACCGAAGCAGTAACTTTTTTGGCATTCATTCTAGTGCAGAGGGCCGTCTGGGTCATATTTCTAGACTCACACAAACATGATAACTCGCTGCCATGAAAAAGCAACATCCACAACAAAATCTGGGGAAATATATGCCTAATATTAGTTAAAATATTTCCTATAATAAGTAATTTGTTTAAAAAGTACTTTTATAAGACGTTTCGCTGTCGAATTCTTGCGTAATTAACATTTTGTCAAAGGGAAGTCAAGAAAAAACTGGGACCGTTCGACCAAATTTTCGACTTCACTGAAAAGTATGGATACAATTTCTGTTTAAATTTAAAGAACACTCTTTTCTCTTTCTATTGAAGGATTTTTCGATATATTTGCTTACTTTTCAGTCTAGTTCTAAGCTTTCAAACACACAATAGAGTGACCGAATATATACTTAGAATTTGCGATGAAATGTGAATTTTCTGCCCCTTCCGTTTTAAATTTCCTTATTCATTTATAGTCTCTTGCAGACCGAAATTGTCTTTTCAGGCTTCGCGTACGTCGCGACTGCGAAAAGTCGCGGTGTATCATCGCGTCTCGTATATATGCGTATATATATATATATATATATGTATATATATATATATATATATATATAGATATATATGATCTGCTGAAGGAACATTTATGTTCCGTTGTGCCCTGGAACTCAGACTAGCGTACTCACAGGCAGTCGCATAGCGACGGGTAGCATATGTTGATAATGTGGAACCGACAAAGACAAGGGAGACCGGAATGGCCATTTCTGGCTTATAAGCCGTCATCAGCCAGTCATACCCAATCCCAAGTGTGGAACACCTGGGATTCGAACCTTCCACATTATCAACATATGCTACCCGTCGCCATGCGACTGCCTGTGAGTACTCTAGTCTGAGTTCCAGGGCACAACGGAACATAAATGTTCCTTCAGCAGATCGGTGAGCCACACCCTATCATCATATTCCCGATCGCAACCGACAAAGCAACGAGCCCGTGGCTCAATGTTAGAGCGTTCGACTCAAATACCAAAGGTCGCGGGTTCAAATCCCAGGTGATTGGGATTGGGTATGACTGGCTGATGACGGCTAATAAGCCAGAAATGGCCATTCCGGTCTCCCTTGTCTTTGTCGGTTCCACATTATCATATATATATATATATATATAAAATAAAGTTGAGTTCTTTGGGAACAAAATAACTTTATTGTGTAAATTTTCGAATCTGGTGCCCCAGTTCGTCGTCAGACAAATGGGAGATGTACAGAAAACTTTATTTAATTTCTTGGGATGCCGATATTTCAGTACATACATATATATATATATATATATATATATATATATATATATATAAAACAAATTACGCGCAAGTCATCAGCCCTTGTGTCACCTGGCTGTTGGAGCACACGGTGAACCGCGTCAGATACAACGGAAGAACTGTCACTTCTGTCGATGGCGGACCACGCGGGCGATGCGCTCGACCAGCAAGGCGGCTAGATTAGGGCACTACACTTGGCATTCTATCCGAAAAACTGCTTCCAAACTGAGCTTTATATGCTAGGAGCTGTCATAGACAAAGCTCGTGCGTCTGCGCTACACTGTCAACTTTTATCAAACCAATTTCGCCCACTTTATGAGAGCTTTTGTTATGCGCAAATCAATTTAAACAAGCACGTCCAGTTCTCAGTCCGCCAGTCAGTCACTCCACACAAAATACACACTGGGCTAACCACGCGGTTCGAGTTATCCCGTCAGTTGGCGACCTTCAAGGCCACGGCATTTAAGACACCCTGATAGCTAAAAGTGAGTCAGCTTGTCTATAGTGGAGAAAATGCACTGAGCCATCTATCCTTATCCCCAAGCCTCAGCACGCCACCCGAGCCGGCCAGTTGACTGGTGCGGTGATAACCCACAACCGATACTTCGTGACCCAACAGCCAAAGGCAGTGAATTAGTCACTAAGTTAACGAGTGCAACAATGACTTTAAAGTGACTGTGGTTTACCGTGATGCTGCCTTTCATGCTTTCCTTCCTCAGGGCTTCCTCCAGGTCGAGCATTGTTGCTGGAGGCGGCAGTTGAGGCATAATTATATCCTCATCTGACTCACAACAAGGCGTCGTGCTTGGTGTGGATGAGTCATTATCAGTCCGACGTCGCCCCCTGGATGTCCTGGATTCGCGTACCTTCTGATCTTCTTCTTCCTCCCCCCTCCTCCTCCTCCTCCACTTCCCCATCCTCGTCATCTTCCTCCTCGGATGAGTGCCGTCGGCGCAGTTGTTGCGGCGTTGCTCTGGTCAGACCCCGACTGCGCAGACTCGGACGACCGCGTTTGCGGGGCAAAATAGCACGGAGAGAACCGGGCGCGGGGCTCGTGAGCGTGGGGGTCCCCGTGGAGGGTATGCGCGCAGCGGTGGATGAGGCCGGACGCCCATCCGACTCGAAGGTATCATCAACAGTAGGTTTTGCGGGCGGACGCCCGGGTGGTCTGCGAGTAGCCGCTGCTGCTGCTTCGACCGCTGCCTCTTTTTGAGCCTTGATCTTGAGGATTTCATCCTGAAAGGCCGACATAATTATGGAATATTAAGTAGTCAAAGTTTATGCAAACAAAACGCTCTATAAAAACCAAATAGTAGTAGTATGTTTATAAGTAGACTTAGGATGAATATGCAATGTGGAGTATAGAGCACGGACTTAATCCTTTTTTTCGACTTAACGTTCGTGTGCGTTCCCAGGCAAGGGTTTACACCCAACTCTGGCATAAGTCGATCGCCCTAACATATTCGGTTATGCGTGGATCACATTTACGTTCTACGTTCGCCATGCGAACGCAACAAGTGTCTCTTCGACCTAAACTGCCGAGAAGTGAGAGTTAATAGTGGTGATCTTTTTTAAAACAAAGTCCCTCACAAACAAATGCTGTTTGGAATCGCTTATGCCGGATCACAACGGTCTGACCAACGAACCAACTAGAATTTCGCAATACACGGGCGGACTACCGCTCCAAACTAAAGACCGAAATTCCACGGCAAAAACTAAACTACCTGAGCGACGAGGCCCACCGGGAGCCGTCAATATAATCACATTTGGGTCATTGTTCCCGCCCAGCTTACTGCAACGTATGAAATCCACCAATTCTGATACATTAAGCTGATTGCTCAACCAGGATTTCTTAAGCAATCAATCTAGAATCCACCAGATGACAACCAGGCACAATTAATTGGAAGAGGATTTGGCAGCTTTGAATAATTCCTTGGATCCACTTGTGAAAAACTCGGCGGCCTCGGTGGTATTCGAACCCACGCCAGCAAGGCGAAGGCTTTAGTAAAGCCAACGCTTTACGAGGCCCCGCTGGGAGCCGTGAGTTTAATCACACTTGGGTCAAGTTACCCGCCAAGCCTACTGCAACATATGCTATAGTAAATTGACAGGAAAGTAAACTGCCAGTGGATATTAACCTTCGGTGGGCCCGTCAAGAGCATGCCAAGCATAATCCTTCCGTTTCCAAAAAAACTGGCAGAATAGCGCTTTGTCGAACAGCGGTTGTATTGAGCGGTCTGATGGCAGGAACATTTTCTTCAAGGCCTAGATTCGAAGGTACACGAGGTCAAGGCTCAAATATCGTGCGAGGTGGTGTCCACAATCTTCAAAGGGTAGTGGGTAACACTCAAGTGAGTGCAAAAAAAGGTATGACTTCTGACTCCTTTTATAGGAAACTCGTGTTTTCGTTTGGTGCTAAGTCTGCGACGGTCCATTCGTCAGATTGCCGAAAACGTTCTTCGCTTAGGGTTATTCTATTGACCACCACATACGGGCGGGTTCGTTAGAGGGTCCGCAGTCAGGTTAATAAACAGGTAGAATGAAATTGCCAATAAAGACAAGGGCCACTTCTGGCTTATTAACCGTCGTCAGCCAGCCATGCCCAAACCCAAGTGGTGCCCCACCCGAGGATCGAACCCGCGACCAGTTGATCAGAAGTTAAACGCTCTAACCATTGAGCCACGGGTTCGGTGTCTTGTCAGTTTCGGTCGGGAATATTCGCATTGGTAGAGGTGTTTAATAATGACCCACATCCAGGGCATCTTCTTACCTCCCTAAACGGAAGACATACAGCAGTCCGGGATTAGAAAAACAGGTTTAACCCCTAAATTTACCTTGCCCTTGAGGGGGAATTTTTAAGAGGCGATGTGCTATCGGATAAACACAAGAAAGAATATTTGTATTTACGTTTTCTAAAAAAGTATATTTGAATTTATAAGGGCATCAAGCAATCAACAGAAAACGTGCGTCGTATTCAAATAGTCATTCTCGCAGGCGGCCGGAAATACGTGCATTCAAAAGCCGGTATCCTGGAGTGAGTGAAATATCTTGAAGTTAAGTTGCATAGTAATAAATATTACCACGCCACTTAAGTAATTCTTCCTAATTGAAAACACATTTCGCACTTTTGATCAACGTTTCATGAGACCGGTTACTGACTGTACTTGAACCTCGATCTAAGAAAGTTATGGAGCGGAAGCCGAAAGTTAATTAACAATCACATCAGATCAGTAAACGAAACTCCCGGGCTAATTTAAATACCAAGCTTTCATTAAAAAATCAATGAACTGTCAGTGGAACACGTGGGTGGGTTTCGAGAATGTTAACTTCAACCCCTAGGAAGTAATTACTTCACCGAGGAGTAAATCACGACGAACTAAGAGATCAATTTGTGCGCATATTTACCAATCAGCATACCCGTTCTCACCAGAAGTAAACACTCACAGTACGCAGTCAAAATGTAGTGAAACACAAGAATTCGACTGCTTTACCGATTATCTGACGACACACTGTCTTTAGACAGTTAGAGTTAAACAGTACTTGCTAATATTGATCGTGGATTGACGCAGGCAACAAGGTACCTACATTTAAATTATAAAAACTAGCAAAGAACCCCCGGTATCAGAAGCAATCGTTTGGTGACTTCATGATCTTCATCAGCTATTGCGCATGACTACAAGAGACATACCTCAACTTGCAGAGCAAGCAGTTTGGCCGTGAGTCGTCTGCGATGTTCCAGCGAGTCAGCCAAGGAGTTGACCCTCGCCTCCAGTGTCACACGCTCATTGCGAAGACGACGCATCAGTGCCGAGGCGCGAGCCGCGTGCGAGGCCGCGAGAGAACGTGCGCGGGCACGGGCCGCCTCCGTAGTCGGTGACAACGGTGGACCCCGTCGGCGTCCCCGGGGTGTGGTTGCCGCGGTTCGTTGGCTGAGTTCCTCATTGGCGAAGTTGATTAATGGTCTCCCGACTGGATTGGAAGCCAACGATGAGAGGGGAACCACTGGCCTGACGTTGCTTGAAGTCACAATCAACGGTCGGAACATTGGCTGTGAGGTCGTTTTGGTCACGGCTGCTTGGGGTGGAAGTGGGGGGAGGGGCAACAGGTGAGTGCACGGACTCGAATAAAATGATAAAGAATAACACACCTACTGTATGTTTATAAGTAGTTTATTTAGTGCTACTTTTTGAATTTGCATACCTGACATCACGGGTGGCATGGCAGTTGGCGCAGGCGTTGTAGAAGACGATGCCGGGGCGATGGGGGCAGGGACGACCAAATTGGGTTGCGCCAGCTGACTTGCAAGAAGTGTGGTCTGACTAGCAGGCGGTTGCAGTCCCAAGGTCACTACCGTAGCCGCGGCGGAGACCGGTGCGGCGGTGCCAATCGGGGGCAGAGACACAAAACGTGGCTTGGGTAGTGTCGCGGTCTCCAGTGGCAGGGCAGGAATGGGCAAAGGCGGAGGAGCCGGCACTGGCGGCGTCGTTGGCCGCGGTGGTTCTGGTGACGGCAGCCTCGCGGGTTGCACCCAGGAACCCTCGCCTTCCGTCTCCGCCTCCCCGCTGAGAATCGGGGCTGCGAGGGAGGAGAGCAGAGAGAGTGTCTGGCTGGGAATGGGTGGCGGATAATCTGCATTGACGGGAATGAGGCTAAAGAAGTGAAAAAAATAAAAGGAATCTCGTTTCAAGCAGAAAACGAATAGAGGAGAAGCACTGGCTTTTAGTTTTCAGAGGCACTGCCTGTTACCCTCAAACATACTGAACTACCGAAATAGCCACAGGGGATTGGTTTGTTGTGACCAAGACTGCGCTCCAGGATGTGATAGGTGAAACGGTCGGGTCATAATGCGAACCGTGGAAGTGATCCAAATCAGATCTTTGGATGGGATATGTTTGTTGAGAGTGTGGAAAAACTTGTTTACTTTCAAAAAGATCACCTATACTGACAATGCCCCGCGACTAAGAAAGACGAATCCGCTGTTAAAGGTGTGTCCGGAGGAGAATTCCCAGTTAAGCTTGACCATTTATATTTTCAGATCCCACGTCAAAAATGGTTACCAGCAGAGATCAGGGGCACTGAAAGGGCTGCTTCTGACTGACAGGCCATCATGCAACAAGTCACAAGACGAAGCCAAGTGATGACTACCCGAGGTTTGAACCCAGGTATAATGAAGGTTCAAATCCACCATTCATCCTAGTTAGTTTTGCAAAAATTATTATGTTACGATTGAAAAGTATGATTGGTAAACCTATGTTTTCATGCATAAATTGTCGGGCCGGTGAAATGAAATGGGATTGTCACTTGGACCTTTCTCCGCTAAGGTCGAGCAAACAAGTCTGCATGACTGGAAACCTATGTTTGCCAATCAGAAATTTTAAGAATCCTGGTTATTGTACAAAAGTGAGCAAACCTCTGTGTAACACCTAGTTAAAACTTTTTTTCCATGACTGACTGTTCGTCTTTACTCCGAACTACAGGAAGACGTTCGGCGGGGGGCAGAAAAAAGGGAACATGGCAGGCGAATTCAAACCGCCAAACCCTCGAGGCATGCTCAAGCACTGTCGACGCCTCCCCCAGCTGTGTGAACCACTAAATATTCCCCTATCTGCGACTCGCACGGAGATCCAAATGTAGTCTGTGTTGAGAAAAGAATTCCTGCTTGTTATAATTACCAGACCTCAACCATGGAATTGCTGATGCAAGACGACGCAGCCAACTCTGCAGCGCTTTTGCCCCAGCAGGCACCAGAGCAACTGATTTTTTTGAAGATAGAAGACTCAACAGGTCACCTGACTACCCCACTCACTCAGGGGCTTGGAAAAAGTAATACATGATAAGGCAGACAGACGCGAAGGCGACGGTCGACTGAACAGTTTGTACGAGTGGACACACTCTATCTGATTTACCTCGGAGTTCTATGAAGAGCCCTCGCCGGAAGTCATGTCAATGGAGTACCGACAAGACATCGGGGGCTCATAACGGCCGCTTCTGGCCTTTGATGTCAGTGAAACCCCAGGAACGGGCTGAGATTAAGCAAGTCACTTTTTAAATTCCTGTTCTATTGGCTACTAACTGCTTGTTAGTAACCAGAATTAACCAAACCCACCTGCGATGATTATGGATAGAGCTCCGAGGCATTACGGAAGGCCCATGCCTCTCCCCGTACCTTTTTCATGTTACCTAGAACCGGAGTTAGCGCATGACTGGCTGACGACACCTACGGAACCAAAAAGGCCACCTCAGTATAGAAAATAAGCACACTACTCACAGGTCCAAGAAATTTCGAATCTCCCAGAGTTTGAGTCCTTCCTCGCTCACCCATTCTTCTCTCTCTCCATCGCACAGTGATGGCCGTCTGCAGAATCACTGTCAAGTGCATCCGCATCATCTTCAGCGTCCGTTCCACCACCACCGCCGCCGTCATCGTCACCCTCGTCGTCTGAAAGGTATCGGTAGTTGCGCCTGTTTCGAGCGGCCTGACGGCGAGCTGACCGGGTCAAACCGGGGATGCCAACACGCCAACCCTCATCTACCGCCGGGTCATAGTCGGGGTCCTTCTTGGAACGGCCGCCACGCCTGGAGGAGCGCGGAGTGACGGCGTCGGAAACCTGCAGCAAGGGCAGACAGGCGGGAAGACGAGGAGGCTACTCTACGAAATCCGCCATCCCCGGCAGTACGCTTCCTCCTGCCACCACGTCGCGAGTTTCCACCGCCACCGCCGCCGCCGCCGTTGGAGGGTCGGTGGACGCTGATTTTGACTAGGAAGTTAGCACGCAGCCAGAACTTGTCCACAGGCTGGATAGCGGTTACCCGACGCAGGGTGTACGTCGGGTCGCTGGGGTTGGTCCCACCACCCTCGCGGAAGCAGTAGCGATCAAAAGCGTCCAGTTGAGAGTCATCGGCCGCCTCCGCGTCGAGGATCAGGTCGTCCCAGCGTAGACAATGCCACAGAAGACGCAGGCTTAGTGCCAGCTGGGAGAGTGCAAGACCTGGAGGACCGGGAGCAGCAGCAGCAGCAGCAGCGTGAGGAAGAATGAGTTGGCGCAGGTGAAATCGCCAAACCTCTGCTAGGGATGGCCGTGAACTGGGATAGGCCCACGCGATCTGCACGTGGTAATGGAAAATAGTTGATATTGAGATTACGCAGGTTGCGAGAAAAAGAAAAGCGGAACAGGCCCAAGTTCCGTGGAGCCTTAACGACAGCAGGGTCAGAAATTTGTGTAGTAGGGGATGAAACTTTTAAAATGTTACGGGTGAAGCTGAAGTCAACTGACGTCACCTGCATCGATCGATTCCCTCTAGTTATTTGTGTCTTTCTAAGGTAAAGATTTCTCGATGGGTTTATTTTGACCCGAAAATTAGCACATACTATTCAGTAGATGTTATGCGACCTAACACGTTGGTAGAGGACTAGGTGTTAGAATGGCACATCGGCCTAGAGCAACCATGTGCAGCAGGGTCCTGGAAATCAGAGATCGATTCAAGCCAAAGGAGCCGTCAGGTGGAAATGTACCAGATCCCGTGTCTACAATGCCCTTTTTAACTAGGTCGGTCAGACTGATATAGCATACACGAACATAGGCTGGCCGTGCGACACTGCGACGAATTATCGCAAGTGGCTGCTCACACCTACGAAATGGGCCATGCGTTCAATTTCATAGCCATCAAGAAAATTTTTACCAACAGAAACAAACCGACAAGTTCCAGGAAGCATTGCAGAAGAAGATGCGATTGCTGGGGCAAGAAGTTCAGTGGCCTGACGATGCAGATGCTAACTGGAACCCATCATCAGAGGCAGAAAAGTTAAGAATTTATTGAAGCCCGAGCCTCGGAATCGATCAAGTTGCGGCATACAAAGCCCTGCACAGTCACCTTCAACCTCACGTCAGTGATCGTTTATTTTTCTGTACCCTTTACAGCTTTCGCCTGACCCATTTCTGTTACTATCTTTGACGACCGACAGCTGAAAAAAGTAGAAAGCTCAGAATAATAAACAGATTGTTCTGGTACTCGAACAGGTCAGTTTATTTGCCCGCATACCACCGGTTAAGACGCTAAGGAGGTTTCCTAAACTTATAAATCATAAATCTGTGAAAGGTTCTGCCGAAGAACGCAGTAAAAGGATAACATTGCTCGGTTGTTAAATCATTTCGACCGTCGCAGATGAGGGTCCCCGAGTGCTTCACAACAGAGTGAGCACAGGAAGTGACTAACGCTTTAATTATTTTAATGGTAGGGGACTTGCGACGCATCTGCCGCACTCTCTTGCTCCGCCCTCCTGGGCCCCGTGGCGAGACAAAGGCAGAGTGGCGGCGGGTTCGATCGCAGTGAATGACAAAGTTGAGCAGTCAAACTACGCATGCCACACACGACCTGGTCGCACAAACATGTACCAGGTTTCCGATCCCAGCTGGGTGTTAATTCACCAGTTGGATTTCGGGGGCCGCTGAATTCGCGGGTGGGCGTCCCCATCGAATCCTCCAACAGAAGTTTTAGGAGGTGGCGGAGCTTCATAGGATGATGAGCAACATTAGCCATGCCGGAATACCGTCATTACTTAGTACGTTTTTTAATAGACAGCCGAGTTGCCAAATTGACGGCCAGCCAATCAATTTGCAAGGTCTAAGGCCACCCTTTCGTCAGACTTGAGGGCCATTTTGTTTACCTGGAGGTCGCTCCACAGTTTGCAAGCTGTAAACCTATCGGGTAGGCCACATCGCGAGTAAAAGGGGTGAGAAAGATATATTTTGATTAAGTCCATCATTTGGTTGTTCACGTCTGTCACATGGTGTTAGTGCCCTAAATTAACAGACTAACAAAGCAAACACAATGCAACGTTACAAAACACCTACTTAAGTAATTAAATTACACATTTTAAACGCATATTTTGATAAGCTAAAACTGTGGTGTGGTCCAAAGAATCGACAAAAAATAAACGCAATTGTAAGAAGATAAAAAACAAAGTCCGAAGGAGTCGCCCGTCTCCTGGCGGTAGGAGTCGAGGGAAGATAATTACCTGCACTAGACGCTTCTTCTCCACATCGTACCCAGGAATTTCTCTTCTGCCCGCAGCCAGGATCACGGAACGCAGGTTGCTTCGATGCAGTCGGAAGAGGCTTTCACGAGATTGATACTTTTCCCTACAAGAGAGAAAGTAATCAGAATTCAACAACATAATTGGTTAAGTTCATATAAAGGACCACATACACACAAACAAACAATAAGAGGCGAGGGTAATACTTATTGGCTCGTCCGGCGTGATCCAAGGTCACAACTGATGAGTACTGAGATAAGATCTCAAACAGCACATCAACAGAAAAGTGGACAGACAAGGGGGAAAACCGTTGGACAACATGCGATGTTCCATCCTCAGAACCTACTAGGGCCGACCCGTACCTCGTTCAGAAGTGTTGACGAAATCGTGCCTGGAGGCGGGATCAGGCGCAGTATCCAACAAAACTAAAAACAGCCCGTCTATGCGTGCCACACACGCTGTTTTTTTTAAAGAAACAAGAGGCAGCCCGGATTTCAGCGGAGTGGGAGTGTCCTAGAGGCCAAGTTATGAAAAAGACATCGTAGCCTGACTCTCAGTTCCGAAAAGAGGGCAGAGTTATCGCGTCAGGCGGCAGCCTTCCAAACTTCTCACGTACAGCGATGTTGAAATGCGCGTCATGCTGTTTAGACTGAGGAATATGCGATAAGTGCAGAGGGACCACAGTCGTCAGAGTCGATCCCACACCCAGGCAACAGTTCCCTGCCCAAGCCGGTCAACCATATGATGCGGCAATTGAGAACTGGTGGTTGTGCGGTGGCGTGAGCCTATACCTAGGCGTGTCACGACACTCCCCAGGCCTGGCATTCGTCATGGGTGCGCAGTCCGAATAATGCATGCCCTCGGCGTTGGATCAGCGCATTTCCCGCGTGTTCCGTGGTAGGGGCAACAAAAAACCAAGAAAACTGGAACTCAGCGTGACACAAGCGCAAGTTCCTAGTACTGATCAACGAGAAATCCACCACTAAAGCCCTGTTACGAAGGGCTCAACGCAGACTAAAAAGTTAAAGGAAATTTCAGTAGTTGACAACTTTCGAGGCGCCGTGATAATTTTTGTGAGCGTTAACTCCATTATAATGTAAACAGTTTACGTACGGCTGGTATCGCTCTCTCATCCCTACCTATCTGGCGATATTTAGGGGGGGGGGGAGGGGGGGTGTCTGTGGTCTCATGAACCTAAAGGTATCCACAGTACGAAGGAGCCCTTACGATTAGACCGTCGCTTCATAGCCTCCTAAATCGTGCGATGCGTAGTGCAGGAATTAAACGCGTTGGGTGTAATGAATGTGCCTATTCACGCGCAATCGACTTCAATAGCTCTCCCCCTTCACATGCGCGAGTGATTTCCCTGAGCCTGCTTATTGACCGATGATTTCAGAGGCTGCTGTGACGTAAAATCCGCCGCCTACGCGTTCCATTAAAAAGAAGACACAATATGGTGCAGGCAGCCGACGTACCTCCTTTGCTTCATCTGACTGCCGGGTGTAATCTGAGAGACCCAGAAGGCTCAGAGGGGCTGGTGGCCACGCATAGGGATTTACATGGGGAAGTTGCTTGGGCAGCAGTAAAAAACGTCCGCAAGCTGCATCCTTGCGGGCCTTTTGGACTGTAGAACTCAGAAGTGTCTTATATTCAGGCCGGAGAAGGTTCAGCCTTCCTCTGCTGCCTAGGAGACGACTCATAGCAACAGTGAGAGAGAAGGGTTCTGCAGGACTTTGCGGATGCAGCTCCATGAGTCAGCAATTCCTTCTCAGCGATCTGGTTGTTGATATCTGTCAACTGGCGTTCGAGTTCTTTTACCTTTGATGTAACAAAACGATAAACCCGATTTTGTGTGGTAACAATACCTACTGAAGTAATACAAGTAGAAACGTTAAAAATGTCTGAAGAATGAGTCGGCTGAGGAACCTAACCTGAGAGCGTAAGCCAACGAGCTGGATGTCCAAGTTGTAAAGGTTAACGGCAGTTGTTGCAACCGCTTGCTCCAAGCTTGGATCAATGGTTGCGGGCTGCTGAGCAACACGAACGATCCGACGAGTTGGTGTCGTCCCGCCAGCCGCAATTATCTTGTGAAAATAAATCGCAGGTTAGCAGGAGGAAAGCATAGTTAAAGTCTACCAGAGGTAGGATTTTCTGAGTCACCTCAGAGGACATTAATGACACAGGACGTGTACACTAAATCCATGTGGTTTCTTTGACCCAAATACGGACAGCGATTTAAACACAAATATACTGAAGCCTAGACACTGACAAGCGGTTCGAAGACTTGGCTAATACCACACTGAGAAGTAGACGCGATCGCTGGAAAAAGGAATTTATTTGTCTGACGTTTTGGATTCCAGTTCGAACCTATCTTCAGACAGCATCAAATGCCAGGCTACTGAAAACTATTATAGGCTTATCCTTAATTTTATGAGGCACTCGAAATGCCAATATCCAGGAAGAGTTGATTAGAGTTTAAGAGCATTAAAATGGTCATTTAAATCTGCTACCCGGAGATGGGGGAGCTGGTAGTGGCCCAAATGAACAAACACTAGGAAACATTGAAGCGATGCCTAATAAAGGCAGCTATGAGACATCCTTCAAGATCTTTGAGCCGTCAATAATTGAGCATACTCCAGTATGGATATCAGGCGAAAGTATTTCGATCAACAAATAGGGTTGTATAATGCCGGATAAATGATAGTTCGAACGTTACAGGAAATTACGTCCACCCCGGAGTAGGCAAGGCAAAGGTGTATTAAGCCCGAAAGAGACTATAGTGAGGCAGACTCGCGAAACATTCTCCAAACTCGCTCCTTCATAACCCATCTTTCACTGATAGCAAGGAAATGCCAAGACTACCCGAGGCGGGCCCGGATGCAGTGGCTGACAAAGCCAGTCTACGCGTACCAAACACACGACCTGCGCACCACTACGCGCTCATCGGTACATGTTTGTAACATACAAAATTTATCATACTGGTACTTACTGGATGCGGCGCACAGTTTACCAGAGGTCGTATCAACTGGACACCTGAAAGGTAAGAAAAGAAATGCAACCATCAGCCGAAATTAAGGAGTACATAGTCTTAATGTGCATGCATACTGAAAGTAAGAACTCAGATGAGCGCACATGGAAGGAATTCGTTGAAACAGAGAGGCAGTTACATTCTGGTATTCAAATACAAGTTTGCAGCATTTGTGTCGTGGAAGATAACCACCTTATTGGCGGAAGAGTTGCACGAAACTCACTTCATGCACAACTGCCTCAACACAGTCAGGGGAGTTCTTTAAGGTTGCTATCTGAAATAAGGATGCATGCCGTTTTGTGCATATTGCTGGGATAGGGTGCGCCCTCTTCACTGCGTGAAAAAGTGGCCGATTGTTCGAAATCCAGACGTCTGTGGCGCGCTTAGACGGGTTTTGTCAGCCGCTAGAGCCAATTCTACCTCCGATCTTATTGCCTGCTTTGACACCGAGCTCATACAGGTGAGTGAGGTAGATGCATCGAAAGTCTGTGGATGACATTGCGTTGTTTTGTTGCTATCACTGATGCTGTGCAAATGAACCTGTTCAGTATTTAAGCACTGCTGGTGTAGGGGATGCGCCTCGCCTAATTGAAATTGACGGTTAGGTTCTGCGTACTGCGGTTTGTATCCCGGCTCGGACAGTGGCTGGAGGCTAGGAATGGGCATAGAGAGTGAGGTTGATGGCTGAGTGCATTTTCCTCACTAGAATCAATCTGACGCGTTTGAAGCTATCACCGGTGCGCGAAAGGCAGCGGTTTGGGAGGTTGTCATCTGACAGGATAACTGGAACATCGCAGTCAGCCCTGTGTGTGTGTGAGTGTTTTGTGTGGAGTGTCTGACTGGCGGACTGAGAGTAAGGCCATAATGGCCCGTTGTTAATGTGGCCTCTATGGCACTCCCACTCCGTGGGATCCGAGCCAGGTGTGGCGGAACGCTTAGAGGCGACTCCAGCAGCGTCTGCTTCTCGCCTACAGTTGGCTTGACTTCGTCACGGCAACGAGTTCAAAAAGGGGGAGGAGGAGAGAGTACAGTAGATGTACACAAGTCTAGTAACGATATAATATAATTCCCACGCAAGTCACTGTCCCTGGGTCCACCTTGCTGTGGAGCACACGGTGGACCTAGCCGATATCGACGGTCGAACTAACCAGCAAAAAGAAGCAGCAAATCGAGGTTTTGCTACAAAAGTCTGACATTTTTTACCTGTTGAGGGGGTTGATGGTCGAGCCGGAGCGATGGCTACGAGGCCGGGTGGAGTGGCAGGCACTGGCTGCATCCGAGGAATGGTCTGTGCACGAAAAGACGCGGACGAGGCGGCGGTAAAGGTGGGAGCAGCCGAAAAGGTAATCTTCTGGGTGGCTTTTTGCAAGAGAAGACGATACGTGTGCAAAAGGGGTCAGCATAGAGATAAAAAAATAAGTCAGCTGGCGTAAATGCGCAAGGTAAGTTGGAATGGCTCGTAGCTGCCGCGCCGCCACCCCTCCAAGAGGTATCCATCTCGACAGTAAACGACCGTGTGCCCCACAACAGTGGGGTCGCAGGGATGGTGACTTGCGCGTGCGTTAGTTTATATATATATATATATATATATATATATATATATATATATATATATATATATATATACTCAAGACCACCAGGAGCAGCAAGCACTTTACTCTGATGATGGAAGCGAGAAGGCTTTCGAAACGTCAGTACAAATACAATTTGGTCCATGAACTCGCCCCCTCATCTTCTTCGTCTTCTTCAGGAGATGATGAACGCGATATATATATATATATATATATATATATATCAGGTGTGGTGGCACGCCCAGGGGCGGCTCCGGCCGCGCCAGCCAACTGCGACCTCTCCCATCTCCGGTCTTTTTGACTCTGTCTTGACACCGGGCTCAGGTGGGGGAGGAGCAGAGAGTGCGGTAGCTGCAGCGCAAGGCTACAATCACTTAAAACTAATTCACGCGCAAGTCACCGTCCCTGCACCACCTGGTGTGGAGCATACGGTGGACCTCGTCGAAATCGACGGTCGAACTGCCATATATATATATATTTGAGTAACATTTCTTTATGTTTATTATTTTCATTCGAGGGCTCGCACTCTCCCATAATTCCCATTCGGAGGTCCCCGAGGTCTTCCCGGCTCAACTATCGGCACATCTTGGTAACACCGTGAGCGTTCGCATCAGCCGAACCTGGCGGCCATAGTCCATGCGGTCTAAGAACGTTCTCCCTTGGTTTGAACCACAACGGACCGAGGATGATCTGGGCGGATATTTCTGCGTTGAAATCATTCGGCGGACTCTGCAACCAGCAAGGGAGTGTCTGGCTGCATCTTCAGTGATGATCCAGGTGACCTCCGCGAAGCCCCCCGTAGGACACTCCCCCCAGGGAGGACAGTTATTTTTCTCCTTAATATCACTGGGAGTTTTTTTCACTGTCTGCTCTTTTTCAGCTATGTTCCACCCAGTTGGCTCATATCGATTGGCCTCATGAACATCCCGAGATACTATTTATTTGATACCACAACTCGCATGTACAAATAGGGAATTCAAAGGTAACTCATATATATCTCCCTCAAATATACTGATAGTGGACTTGCTCATCATCTGCCACACATTCGTCTCCCCTCAGCCACCTGAGCCCGGTGTCAAGACAGAGTCAAGAATACTATAGGCGGGATTGACCGCACGTGGTTGGCGCGGCGTGAGCCTGCGTCTAGGCGTGACGCCACACCCTCCCCTCGGCATGTGTGGCCTTTGTTGTGGGAGCGCATTCCCAATAGCACCTGACGTGCTCGGATCCGTCCACCCAATGTTGGTCCAGCGCAGCTGGTGCCCCATCCCGCCCGCCCACCCCCAAGCCACGTAGAATATGTGGATGATTACAGGCACCAGCTTCTGGCGGGCGTGGGGATTTAACCCCCAAGGCACCACGAAACGAATGTGTCCCGTAACGCGATCGCTGAGCGTCCCGCTACCATTGCTGAGCGCAATACCTGGTCTAGCTCAGTTAAGGTCTGCCACGACGACAGTAGTTGAGGGCTTACCAAAGTTCGGCCGCCGCACGTCATGGGGTAATGATGATGGTCTCTTTGGCTCAGCTCGGGGGCGGGAGTAGCTTTAAGCCATTCCAAATAAGGGGAGGATAAGATGCTAAGAGGCATAAAGGCAGCTCAAAATGACCTATGAGGGAGTAAACCAAAAACCCGAATGATTTTCTGCGTAGCAAGTGGGCTGGCCGTGTTGCACGCTTACTAGACACTATTCCACCTCAGTTGGCCAGGAAGCCTTCATGAGAAACCATTGCAGCGAACAAAAGGATTATTTTATTAACCCCCTCTCGACGTTCTCGGTGATTTTGCAATGAAACAATTCAAGGAGCCATGAGCCAACATGAAGTTCTGTTTCCTGTTTAAGACAACAGCGACAGAAGCAGTTTCAATGCTCTGGGAAGCTTATGGGAAGGAAGGTCTAAGCCAGGCAAGAAGTAACGAGTGCTTTGACTGGCTCAGAAATGGCTAAATGTCCCCTGAAGATAAACCCTGTTCGGGGCGCTCCATGGCGTTCAGAAGAGACGCTTGTTTGATCGTCGCAGAACAATCGAAGACTTGCATGAAATAACTTAAATTCCATAAAGTTGATGCCAAAGAAGCCTAACTGAGTATTTGCCCGTGAGACGCGTTGCAGTAAAGTTTGTTCCACGACTGCTGTCCGAGGACCAGAGAGATACCTATCTGGGTTTGTGCCAGGAATTGAAAGATGGTTTGTTGTTTCGACAGCCGAGGAGTAGTTAATGCTAAATGTGTTCCCCGTGGCCCTATAGTGAACCAAAATTACTACCTGCAAGCGCTGAAGAGAAGGCGTGAAGTAGTGAGAAAAAAACGACTGAAATTTTGGCGATCGGAGGACTAGCTGCTTCATCATGACAACGCACCTGCCCATACAGCGTTCAAAAGGAACCAGTTTTCGCGAAAACAACGGCAAAACTGTTTTCCCCTTCCCCTACTCATACGACCTAGCCCCTGCGATCATTTCTTCAAGAATGAAGAAAAACCTAAACGGAAGGCGTTTCCAGAACGCAGGAGAGTTGAAGAAACAATCGCTGGAGTCATTTAACTACATTAGTTCAGAATATTCACAAATGTTTTGAACAGTGGAAAACGCGTTGGGACATGTGCATAACCTCTAATGGACAGTATTTTGAAGGAGATTAAGGCTTTTAATATGTTTTCTTAAATGAAAATAAGTAAATAATTCTCGTTTTTGGGTGCCCTTCTTAATCATAGTTGCCCCGGGCCTCGGAAAGTGGGCCCGAACACGTTGGCTTACCGGGTCGAATGTATTGACCGGCCTTGTTGACCTCCTGTGTTGACATAGCAACACGAACGATGTTCAACGAGGAGGTTGTGGCGGTGGTGGCGGCGGCGGTAGTTACTGCGATAGGAGAATCGGAGGGCGTCAGAAAGCGGTAGCTGCGAGGCGCGGTGGAACTTTGGGTGACGTAGACCCCACCAGAAGAGGAGAGCTTGAAGGACGATATTGAACAATGTCGTAGATTCAACAGTAGAAAAAGCCCTCGAAAAAGGTCTAGACGAATTCATAGGGTTCCAAGGTTTTAGATTGAGCATCAAGGCACAACCGGACAAACACGTTCACTCACCTGATCGGAGACCGGAAGAGCCATCTCGGGCTTATTAGTCGTCATCAGCCAGTCATACCCAATCCCAAGTGTGGAACACCTGGGATTCGAACCCGGGATCTCTGATCAAAGAGTAGAAGACGAAACTTTTGGAATTGGATATGATTGGCTGATGACGCCTAATAAGTCAGAAGTGGCCATTCCGGCCTCAATTGTCTTTGCCGGTACCTCAGTATCTGCATATGCTACTAGTCACTATGCAACTGCCTGTGATGACTCTAAATTGAGGCCCAAGGCACAAAATGACGAGCAGGTTCCGTAACTTGATCGGTGAGCGCTACTCTATAATAGTTACTATTTCCTATCACAATTAGAATACTCGTGGATTGATGCAGTACTGTTGGGGGCTTATTTTGCCTAAATTTAGTTAATCATAACCCGAAATACCAGCTGGGACCATAAACACAACGACGCGCTCGTGTACGGCGCAGATTTTCCATAGATGGTATCTAGTAGATGGGTTAAAAACCCTTCATCGAAACGAAGTTCGTTAGTGTTTCGCCAACTGCCATTTTATGTCGTTGCAAATTGGGTATTTATTTACTCAGGAAGGGACGCACATCGAGCCATTGGCTTCCTAAAGCAAGCAAATTACCTATGGGTAGCAGAGGTCACGAACAAATAATCACCTGCCAGGCCAAGCTATGATAGCAGAGGGGAGACGACAGAGTTTGGGAGTAGATCAATACGGAACTGCTTTGGACTTATTAATCGAAACATGCAAACGATTAGAAGCCCAGCTCTCACACAAGGGTACAGTAAATGCCCTATATCATGAAATCCGACACATAATCCGGCAAGTAATATGCCTAAGATCGATTTGAAAAAGTTTTATAATAAGTTAACTCCGTTCAGTTCAGTTTTATTAAGGGAACATACAATGGACGTTGGACAAAGGGTTATCTCCACGACACACCGCAGGGCATCGAACAAACAATTATAAAATAATGTTACTCAAAATAGGAAGTAGTATGTTATATGACACGAAAATTGTGGATGGGAATATGTTTCAGGAAATGTGTTAGGTTCGGATGTCGTGGTGTTACTTATTAAAAAAAACTAATTAGATATGTCATTGTCGAATGTCTGCGTACTTAGCGGTTTTCCAAGATCAAGTCAAGGAAAAAACGAGGACATTCAATCGATTTTTCAACTTCGCTGACAATAATGGATATAAGGTCTGTTGAAAATGAAAGAACTCACTTATTTCTTTATATTGGAACTTTTTTCGCTATATTTGCGTAATTTTCGGTCCAGTTCTAAGATTGCAAATGCACAACCAAGTGGCCCAATATATACTAAGATTTTGCGAAGAAATGTCTATTTTCTGCCCTTTCCGTTTCAATTTTCCGTATTAATTAATGGTGAACTGTAGATAGATATTGTCTGGACATCTTTCACATGCGGCGTTACGGCTTGCTTACAGTCCCAATTATCACTTTGGTAAAACACAACGCACTCACACAAGTTTATTCTGTGTTTTTGTAATAAGACGTCGCAAATTCGGAAAACTGAAGGTTTAAACTAAAGTTGTCGTTGTTTTGCCAAAAACAATGCGATTTCTCCTTTACCTGATTTTGGTGAATGCAAGATCAAATTTTCCGTTCTCTGAAGGGATATATTTAAAATTTTCCCACTTATGTTAATATTCCTTTGCACTACAACGCACAAAAACAAGAAGGTATGGTCCAGAAGGTGCAATAACGTAGGAAAACACCTGGATATCAAGAAACGTCGGATTTGGCCCCATTTTGCCCTCAATAAACAGAGGTGCAATGAACTCTTGTTTTAGCAAACAGCTTTTTGCGCCTCAAATCAGTACAAAAAAACACAATTAACAATTCAAATGTGTGCTATACTACCATCTTAACTTTCGCGGAGGACATTTCACGAGTTATGCAATCTGCTGTATAAAAAACCTCTGCCTGTAAAAATTCGCCTAGAAAGTTTTACGGTGCCATATTTGGCGGAATAAGCGACAGAAACTCACCTGCACAATAGAGTTGCGAACAGTCGAGTCCGTTGAGGGAGGAAGCAGGACATTGGAGGGGCGGGAGACCACGACTAAAGAGAAGAGCACATAGAGCGTGAGCGTCCACACGCGCGCACACACACATACACGCAAGTCATGGAGAAAAAATCAATAAGAGGTGGGAGGATCACCACCCACCAGAGGGTTGTTTTGCGTCAACAGTTTGAATGAGCTGAGCCCCCGAAGGTGACCCCGCGGGCGCCCGGAGAACTCGGACGAGTCGTACAGGCTGTTGCGAGCCCGGCGCGCCATCGACAGATGCAGTCGACGTCACGGCCGGAGCCTGGCTGGCGGAGATGCCGTTTAGGTTCTATGGGGACAGGCAGAAACAAACCACAGTTTTAGTCCTGCGGGGCGTAAACTAAAGGTGGCGATAACAGCAGCAGCAGCAGCAGAGGACTTACGGACTGGGCGAGGGTGATGGGGGTTAGGGGTTTTCCAATATTTTGTAGCTTTATCAGCGGCTGTCCAGCCTTTGTAACCCCCGGCGTTAAAGGGGCTGAGACGATCAATCCGGACGAAGGCATCGGCTATAAGTAAGATGCAGCACACAGTTTATACACCACCACCAACCAAAGTGAATACATAGCAGTGGGGGGGGATAATAGACATTAGAGGCAGGCGACTTGCCCTAGCGCCGCTGGTCAGATTGGTCACGGGCACTTTTGTGAGGATTACAGAGCAGGGTTGGGCTGGCTTCTGAAGGGCGCCCTGTTTGATTGCTGATGTCGCCGCAGCCGCCTCTCCTCCTCCTCCTCGGCAGAGGAATCGTCAGCACCGTCAAGCTGGGACAGACGCGGCAGGATCACACGCTGCACTCCTGACTGCGGAGCACGTTCTCCCTGCTGGTGACCACCAGAATCCAGGTGCAACAACGGAAGACTACTGAATCTAATGTCTGCCTCCCTGGCCTCGTAATTGGATCCACCCGCGTTTTCGTCTTCGGCCTCATCCACTTCATCATCTTCGTCCGCCTCCTCGTCGTCGAAGTCAACAACAAAGTCGGGGTCCAATCGCGGAGCTTTCTGGGCCCGAGCGCTGCGACGAAGACCTTGACTGCTAATGTGTATGGTAAGAGCGAGTTGTCAGGACAAAGAATTGCAAGGATCCAATATGTGAATTTTACTGAGAAAATAGAGCACAGGGACTCCTGTAAAACGGGAAGAACGATAATAATAATAATAGGTCTAGCAGTGCGGTAGATGAGCGCGGTAATTAACGGATCCTGCGAAAGGCGGTGAAAATACTCGCATTTCTAGCATACGTTTGCTTTATTATTCCAATGAGACGCTGGAACAGACGCACAATACGAAATATGCAAATTCGGAGCGTCTAGATGGGCGGAAAACAGGAAATCAAAAGTTATTTGTTAAAGAGGGTTAAATTGGGTAACATGGTTTGGGGCAGGCAAACTTGACCTTAACAACGACCTTAAGTTTTTACCTAAACCCTACTCCCTTAAGCATTGCATTAAACTCAGCCGGAAGCTTAACCCTAATATAACATGCATACCTGCATCAAATAAGCAGGCATATCATGGTAATAAAAAATACGGACTTACATATTACATCTTCACCCAAAGAATATTGCAATAAGTAAGCCTAACTGATGGTATATAAATAGTGGGGTGCGCTGACATTAGCAGTAGTATTATAGGTTAAATGTCAGAGCAGTGTGGAGATATATGCCAGGAAAACCCTCAATCCAAGACCGTTTACAACATCATCTAGTGCTGACATTCAACCAAAAAAACAAGAAAAAAACGGATTCCCCGTGAGAAAGTAGGTAAAAGCCAGTAGTACCAGAAGCCTTAAGTGTAATTTACTGTTTCCATTGGCAATCAATGCGGCAGCGGACTGAAAATATAGTTAAGAAGGAAAATATGTGATCGATGGAACATGTGGTTTATTGGCCTGACGTTTCGGATTCTGACTCGAACCCATCAGTAGAGACCGTGGCAGATAAAGGTCAGGCGGACAAACGTCTTGCTCCAGTGATCGCATCTTCTCCTTCTGAAATGCTACCTTGAACTCGCATGTTCGATTCCATCAGAAATTGTTAGAGCGTTGGACTTCTGAGCAACAGGTCGCGGGTTTGAACCTCGGGTGATAAACCGCCTGGGGTTGTGTATGACTGGCTGATGACGGTTAATAAGCCAGAAATGGCCATTCCAGTCTCCCCCGTCTTTGCCAGCAATGTTCATCTGCCTATTCTATGTGGCTGCTGGCGGGGCTCGAGAGTGAGCCCAGAGGCAGAATGGGATGAGTGAGTTACGGTAGCGATCCGTGAGTGTCCATTAACGAAGAAAATACAGAAGTTGGAGCAAATCATAACATGCCAACCGAAATTCTCAAATGATATTTCTTTTGGAAGAAATTACCTAGGCGGAGTGGTAGTATTGATTGTCAGAAAAGATATTTCATTTACACCATCATACTAACCAAAAGGCGTTTTCTACGGTCTTACAAAATCAAACAACATAAAGCACGCATAAAAATAGCCTGACTCACTTAGGAGTAAACTGCTAAGTCTTCTCCAAATTTTCCTTTCAAGGGAATAATGGCTTTTGGGTTAAAAACAGGTTGAAATAATGATTTAAAAAAACACAAAATACCTGCTCAAATAGCCTCATATTCCTCAATGTTCCTTATAGAGTGTAGGACTTGGTCCAGAGCCACTATAAAATTTTACGAGCCTCATAATGAAACAATACAAGATGGTCCACCTCCGCTGATTAACCTTATGCGCACTATATGACATCCTCTAAATGAAGCAACGAAATGTATAATTTTCTGTAGGTTTACAGTTCGAAACTCTCTAAAGGCAAGGGTAACAGTCGGCGGGGGTTAAGATTATTCAGGAATCGAAAAACCTTTTTAAAACTAAAAAAATACTCTTTCTTATAGCAGAGAACCTGAAGACGTAATTTTCCGCAAAATAAATATACGACGTGATATAAGTAGAGAAGGCTGTTAGATTGCCCAAGCCTTGTTTTTATCCATCTTACCTTTAGGGCTTTTATTGGGCCTGGACTTCAGAGCTCTGCATGGCGTCGCCGATCACTCGAAAATGGTGGGGTGTGCCACACTTGGGATTGGGTATGACTGGCTGATGACGGCTAATAAGCCAGAAATGGCCATTCCGGTCTCCCTTGTCTTTGTCGGTTCCATTCCATCATATGCTACACGTCGCTATGCGACCGCCTGCGAGGGCTCTAGTCTGAGCTCCAGGGCACAACGGAACATGCATGTTCCTTAAGCAGATCGGTGAGCCCCACACTATCATCATATTCCTGATCACAACCGACAAAACAACGAACCTCTTGCTCAATGGTAGAGCGTTAGACTCAAATACCAAAGGTCGCGGGTTCGAATCCCAGGTGTGTCACACTTGGGATTGGGTATGACTGGCTGTTGACGGCTAATAAGCCAGTAATGGCCATTCCGGTCTCCCTTGTCTTTGTCGGTTCGATTTCCTCATATGCTACACGTCGCTAAGCATAGAGAACGTTGGGGGACCCACTAAGGAGCCGAACCCCTCGTTGCTGCGTCACGCAGCAGCAGAAACATCGGCGAAACACGTGTCTGGGCTTTTAGCTAGTACCTATGTCGGAAGTACGGTAAAATATTATATATATATATATATATATATTTATTATTATTATTAACATATGCTACACGTCGCTATGCGACTGCCTGTGAGTACTCTAGTCTGAGTTCCAGGGCACAACGGAACATAAATGTTCCTTTAGCAGATCGGTGAGCCACACACTATCATATATATATATATATATATATATATATATATATATATATATATATATACGATAGGTGGAGGACATTTTCGCCATAGTCTTCCTTGCAGACACTGTTGACTCCAGGAATAGTGTAGATCCCAACGAAGCTTCCGTGTGAGTTGTAAGGATCCACCAAATTACCCCAAGCCACTAGGTCAGCGTCTACCAGCAGCAGCAGAAGCGACTGCCATCAGGTTGAAGAAGCCGGTTTTGTGCGCACAAAATAACCTCTTAAAAAACCCGCGCTTAGCTTAGCCAACGGCCGCTTAACTGCATGCATTCTTCCGCGCCATCTCTTTTCTCCTCTTCCTTCAGAACGGCTCTACCGAACTCTCACTGCCGCCTAACACACTATCGTTACCCTTCTCCTCTGTACATATCTTACACACGACACTTGCATGAACAGACGAACATTGTTGGTTGCATACTTGTAAATTTGTACCCCGTTCCTACGTTCCACCACATAACTATACTGGTCCGAAGAGAAGGTACCGAAAGCACACATGCTCGCCAAATCGTAATTAGTAATCAGCAACTCTAATTAGTAATAGTAAATATGAACAGGATAGATCAGTGGAGGCTAATCTTGTGTGACTTTGTACATTACCGATCTCCGCCGACAGAGGGCGAACACCGGTAGCTCATGCGCCTACTGGGCTTGGGTTCACACCTCGAGTGGGCCAACACTTGCGTTGGGTTATGAACGCTAGCAAGCCAAAACAGCCATTCAAACATCCCTACTATTTATCAGCAGTAGTCCTTTAAACTTACTTTTCTGTAGTGCTGGCGCCACCGCCACCACCGCCGGCCGCGGGAGATGAGGATCCATCATCACCGTGGGTGCCAGTGCCACCATCGGTATCGGTGGAACTTTTACTCTCTGACTCAGGATCATGCATTTTCGGGAGCCGTCCAGGAGGGCGGCCAGGCCTGCGGCCTCGCTGTCGGCGTCCACCACTGCGGCCACTAGGAGAGCAGCAAAAAATTCGGGTTTATTATCAGCGTACGGGTCTGTCACTCAAAGTAAATTACCAGAAATGTGCTACTCAAACCATTTAAGCAGCACTTAATATGCAACTAACCGAGACATTGTTTTGGTAGCGAGAGTCACTCGCACTCATCCCGAAGGGTAGATCAAAATGAGTAGTAGACATAGAGCTGGCATAAACACCACTTTGGCCACTGAGTTGAGCCTGTGCAGTCTGTTTTGCCTTCACGGCACGAGCATGTTCAGTGCGGGCGTTCTGCACCTGATCAGACAAAGTCTGAACGCGAGCCTGCAATTCAGCCAATTGGGCCTTTAATTTATCGCGTTGGGCACGTAATTCTCGCAGACCGGTCTCCGCCTCGGCAGACACCTTCTCAGCCTCAACGGCAACCTGACGGCGCAAGGTCAGAAGATCGTCCAAGCAAAGGCGCTTTCGGCCATCAGTGCAGGCTCGGGTTGAAGCAACAGGCGGAAAGTGTATCCTCTCGCGCAGACCCTGAAGGATAAAGATGAATATAATATGTGCGTGAACGCACTGCCGCCGTCTCCATCCCCCGTAGTCCTGTCAGTCTTCCTCGAATAATTTATACTTTGTTGTTCATTTTGCGAGTGACTGCCACTGGAGTAGACTGCTATGCAATATTAACCCATTGGTGGGTGCTCATTCCAGTGAGGCCTGAGTTCTCTATGCGCCAGGTCAGACCACAGCGAGCAAAAAAAGTACGCTCTTAGTAAAATCCATCATTTGCAACAGCGGAATGTTGGTTTAATGGTTATAACAGGGTCCTAAAGGTCACCGTTAAGTAAGAATCGTGGCAAGGGGCATGGATCTCTTGACAAACATGGACTGGCAAAGAGCATGTGCTCAAGACCTTCGGTCAAAGTATCGGGCCATTCCCATCCTGTGTGACCTCGCAGTCAGTCCAATGTGTGTCATGTGGAGTGGCTGACTGGTGGTCTGAGTCAGGCTGCGATGGCTCCTTCTTAACGTGACCTTTGGCTTTCTAACACATGTGAGATGTGAGTCGTTCAACACCCTTTATTGTAAAATCCTGGTGCTCGTGTTTGGGGGCCAGGTTGTGTACGTGGTACGCGTAGACGAGGCCACCAGCAGTTGTGCCCACTTTCGCATCAGACAATTGACCGGATCGGACGGTGGTTTGATTTTGGGGGTGGGGGGAGAGTGAGGTCGATGGCTCAGCGCATGTTCCTCACAATAAACAATCTGACGCGCTTGAAACTACCACAGTACGTTAAAAGCCGTGGCTTGGAAGGTTGCCAACTGACGGGATAACTCGAACCGCATGGCCATCCCAGTGTGTGTTTTGTGTGGAGTGGCTGACTGGCGGACTGAGAATTAGGCTATGGTTTCTTCTTAATGTGGCCTTTATGGCACTCCCACTCCGTAGGATCCGAGCCAGGTGCGGTAGTACAACCAGGGGCGGCTCCGGCCACGCCAGCCACCTGCGCCCTCTCCCATCTCCGGGCTTCTAGACTCTGTCATGATACCAGGCTCAGATGGGGGATGAGGAGAGAGTACGGTAGCTGCAGCGCAAGGCTACTATCACTTAAAACTATTCCACGTGCAAGCCACCCACCCTGCACCACCCTTCTGTGGAGCATACGGTGGACATGGTTGGACTACGACGGTCGAACTGTCGTGGGGAGCAGGTTGGGTGTGGCGTGCGTAGATCAACCGTTTAGTTTTGTCGGCCACTGCGCCTTCCAGTCGTTTTGACGCTGTCTAACCATCCGAGCAAGGTCAGTGAGGAAGGAGCGAGTGTGGTAGATGCGGCGAAAGTCAGCCTCACTATAAACTCATGTAAGCGTAAGTCACTGGTACCGTGTCCATTCCGTGGGGCATACGGCGGACAACTTCTTCTGAGAGAGTCGACCCGTCGTTGTCAATCGAATAATAATGTAAAGTGCTAAGAGACAGAAGGAGAGAGGGGTAATGCCTAGGAAACTGTTCAAGAGGACAAGTACCTGGGAAACATCGAAAACGAGTGGCTCAGCATCCTCAGGCTTTTCGATTTCTTTCTTTATTTTTTGTTTCTTTTCATCCACTTGCTGATCATCCTCCTCCATTTTGCTCTCCTCATCGACCACTTGCATCGTGCTGGACGAGGTAAGGTCTGTCTCAGTAGAAGGTATTTTAACCTTGGGAGGAAGTGGGGGTTCCCTGGACGCGGCAGGAGACCTCACAGTGGCCTCCTGTGGAACCTCAGCCTGCACTTCCATTGGCTCGGGTTTCGGCGGCTCACCCTCGACACACTTTTCAAATTTATCGGGCTCAACACCATCAGTCGGAGTGGTCAAATCTCCTTTTTTGGCCACCTCTCTCTCTGTGTTTACACGTTTCAGAGCCTCAGTGGGAATAAGGTAACGTACGCGAGTCCAATTCTTTGAAAGGGGTACTCCGGTGATGGGATGAAATCCGACGGCAGTCGCGGATATATCCTCCTCCGCCGGAATCGGGGTTTCATTCTAAGGGAGGAAAAAAATGGACACGAGGATAGCCAGAAAATGAATCAAGGAGAGATTTCTGCCTTAAAAAAGGTGGGATTAATCAACTACCAGGCGGTCACCTCCTACCTGATCCTATGTGTTGCGAGCACCAAACAAAACCTTTCCATTATACTCTCAGTGGGTTTGCACAAAGGAGGGCACCACCGAAAATTTCCAGGGCAGTTATTATTAGTAGCCCCCGGATTCAGTGCGCTACATGCGCTCGTGACTCGATGTGCACATACCTGACCTCAGCCGTGTAGAAAATAAGTAAGAGTTGCCACAACGTCACGAGGAGCTAATGCAACTTTGCTCTTAGTCCGTGAGCAAATGGTTGTCCCGATGGTTGTCTAGCTCTAAAACGACGACTTTTTAGGTGTTATGATGGATCAACTGGGCGCCAGTTGTCAGGCCTTCATTGCACCAAGCGCAACCAGCATGCAAAACGGCATGACAACGGCATCCTCGTACAAAGGCTGACAGGCGAAATTGAAGAGACAATGATGGCACTGGAGAATTCAGGTGCATTTTCAAAGCGGTGAGGTTTACTAGTAAAGACGACAGGGAGACCGTAGTATTCACTTCTGGCTTGCGTGCTTCCGTGCACGTCAGATACGCTCAGGTTTAAAGTGTTTCCAGCTGCCTTACACTCTAATGCATAAACCTGCGCTCTACCAAATGTAATTGCAAAATTTAAAAGGCATGGGCATGTTTAACGACCCGTTCATAGATCACAGCACGGAACCCGGGGGGACAGTATTGCCTTCAGAGCCACAGTCTAGACAGGCGGTCGCATAGCAACCAGCCAACCATAGGCCAGGGGGCGGGGGTTGGCTGTGAACCATTTGCTGTCGGCTACCAGGTTCTCATGACAAGACGGAAGTCGCGTTTCATCTTGCAACCAGCACAGATCATTGAACGTCACTCGTATACCACAAGGCCTGTGGACCCGTGGATCAAAGGCCAGCTGGCGGAGCGTGAAATCTCTGATGTTTTCGGGGGTTACGGCTGACTGAACACTTTTTTTGAGCGGCCATATTAGTGTGAGGAATGAAGTAAATAAACTCGATGCTTGAAATCAGCTGGAAGATTCCTGGTCGTCTGGATATCGGAAAATTAGGTGGCACCCCGGTTGCTCAAACTAACCGGTAGAGAAATATTAAAAGTGCGATGCCGTCAACTGTGCTGCTGCCTCGAAAAGTACTAACATATCTGAGGATGGGGTCGGACTGGAAGCCGAAACGTCAGACGAATAAAGTTCTTGTACCAGCGGTTGCGTCTCCTTCTCAATAATAATTGTGCTCTTGATGACCAATCCCGCAGTTAGTGACGCTCAAAGGGGGCTGGGGGAATGCTGTAAGGGGCGACGTGGTTCCCATACCTGAATGTACTCTGGGCAGACGCCCCAACCAATCCCATGCAGGGGGCCTCTCGAGGCATGGCCTGCGGCAGTCAATGGCAAGCGGACTTTCATTGCGGCACGACGACGAGTAACGCTCAGCCAGATCCAGCCGTCACCACCCAGGCGTCGGTACTCTTCACCGCGGGTTTTCCAGACAGTGTGACGAATGGGTCGCGGAGTTTTGGTGCGGACGATGTGGTTGTTGTTACCACCGCCGGTGGGTCCCGTTGAACGTTCGAGCAGACGCACTCGCTTGTCTTCTTCACGTTGGACTGCAGTAAACCGCTCAAGGCAGAGAGGACCTGTGGAGAAAGATATGTTTATTTGTAAGAAAGGCGTCAGGATAAAGCGGTAGCCGAGATTTATTTACGCCGAAATGGTTGTAGAAAAGCACTACTAACAGTTAAAGCTAGTCATATTTACTGTTTATACACCACGACGGGAGCACTGTTGTCACAGAGAACCTGTAAGCAGTCATTGGATGGTTTTCATATACAGTACCTGCTGCTCCACACTATCAAAATATATATCAAGTTGCTATACGACTGCCCGCAAGGACTCTAAAGTGAGCTCCAAGGCACATCGGAATATGTGTTCCTTAACCAGATCGGTGAACAGCACACTTTCATAGTTAATATTCCCGATCGCAACCGGCAAAGCAACGGCCTACGGCCCAATGGAAGAGCGTTCGGCTCAATTACCAAGGGTAGCGAGTTCGAATCGCAGGTGGTCATTACTTGGGATGGGGTATGACGGGCTGATGGCGGATAATACACCAGAAATTGCCATTCCGATCTTCCTTGTCTTTGTCAGTTCCACCTTATCAACATATTGCGCAAGCCGCTATGCAACTGTATGTGATCTCCAAGGCGAAGCGGACCATACATATTCCTTAACCAGATCGGTGAACACCACACTAACATAATTCATATTTCCGATTGCAACCGACAAAATAACGTACCGTGGCTCAATGGTAGAGAATTACGCTCAGTGACTAAAGGTCGCGGGTTAGAATCTCAGATTATCTACACGTGAGATTGGGTACGACTGACTGATGACGGATAGTAAGCGAGAAATGGTCATTTCGGTCTTCCTTGTCGTTGTCGATTCTACCTTTCGAGCTAATGCTGCCCCCATTGAGCCAATCGTAACCCTGACTACCAGCTGCGACTGGAAACACAAACATGCGCTCGAGTACGACACAGAAAGCTCATAGAATGGGTCTGGCAAGAGGTAAAAATGCAGTGAAGCCGACGGCAAAATTCACCTAAGGAGCCACTCCAGGTGCGTTGAAACGCGACAGAACGCACAGCGGTCTCCAGACGGCTCATCAGGTCGGCCAGCTGGGCCACCGAGTCTGCTGCAAGGACAGCACGATGCCAGTCCTGCCTCCAAAGTCGCCATGCAGGTGAGAGACTGGCTGCAGGCAACTGGGCCTCCAGGTAACATAGGGTGAGACGCAGAACATGCAAGTAACGCTTCGGACCCACGGCGATGGCAGCACATTGCTTGGTACGTGCACGAGCCTCTAAACTCTCTATGGTGACGGCTTTCGTCTTTTTATTCTTCCCTGCCTCCGTCTCCGCCATCTCCTGCTCCACTTCCTCCTCCTCGCTCTCGTTGTCTGCGTGATCCATAAGACGATCGAGCATTGCTGCTACGTTGGCCGGTTCAAGCCAGGCCCAAGCACCAAGCGAAGCGTCCGAGAGGCTAAACTTATTGGACAGCAAGCGTCGACGCTCTCGCTCATCGTGCTGCTGCAAGCGGTTGAGAATTATGTTCACCCGGCACTCCTGAGCGTCGGAATCTGCCGCTGCCTTGTTGGGCACCAGAAGGCCAGTAGAGTGCAAGTTGGTGTAGCCACGCCAGTGTGGGTAGGCAGCAGAAATGGATTCGTAAGTGCTGGGATCGACGAGATGCGGTGGGAAGACCAGGAGGGTGCGGTTTCCTGTGCGTGGGCAGATAGGAAAAATATACAGGTAAATACATGCATGTTTAAGACAAAAAAGCTAACGTTGTTAGCAAAGACCGTCGCATACCTTAAAACGGTTTTTGTAGTCCTCAGGAGAGTGGGAAAACTCGGAGAAGATGCCATCCTGATTGTGAATGAGGATTCCGTTGGCAACCTCAAAGATAAAAGTCCTCTCCATGGGTGGTAACTCCGAGAAGCTGGCTGAAAGCAGCCAGGCTTCCAGGGCCTCACGATCGACCGGTGGAGGGAGGACGGGTGGCGGTGGCCAGGCTACGGGCGGTGTCCTAGCTGCCAACAACTCCGGTTTAGCCTGTGCAGGACCCAGAGGGCATAAGAGATGGCATGAGAGAAGGGGATCTGAATGGGATCAGCAGGTCAGGAATCAACAGCAGAACAGTTAGCCTCGTCGCACATCAACAATTAGTTTGCTGGTAGCCTGTCCGTGTTTAGGGGCTTTTAGGACAGATTATTACTGGCTGGGAGATGTGACTCATGAAAAATGCATTTACCAGGTTTCCTCAACTGAAAGTAAGGCTGTCCAAATAACTATCAAATCCGCCTTCGCAGAACATCGCACTTGGCTACTACGTGATCGGCAACCGTCTTTACGGGCCTCACGGGAAGTGCTTAAATCAAACCGCTACGAAGGTATCGGGCTGACCTACTTTGCAACATAAATGGAACTGATGGAACAAAACTGAACGGAGGTGCTCTATTTGGAAAAAAACCTTTTAAAACGTTTATACTGTGTCCTCGGTAAAGAAAGCTTTCGGAAATCACCGGCGTTTTCTATACATAACTAACTACTTATTAGTAGGGGTAGTTTGATTTACTATTTAATACAGGCGTTTGCCTTCTGCCACTCAAACTGGCGGAACGATAAGAGTAACTGCAGCACATTACTTTGGGCTTTTGAATGCACCAGTTTATCTCACCAAGCGACCCCCACTCAAATCCTGTTTCCATGTAAACTAGAGGTTTCAACTGTGACAATAAGATTGAGGCTTGTTGTAGCTGGAACATCCTGCAAGGCTAACGCAATTTAAAGGAAACAAGTCACTAGAAAAGTTAACTTCGCTGCGCCACTTACAACAGCTTGTGAAGGACCCAAAATGGAACGTCCTCGGGGTAAGTGGGGAAGAGTTGCCACTGTGGACTCTGAAAAATGCAAGCAATTGGACGTTTTAAATGGGTATCCAGTCAAGTGCAGACGATAAAATATACAGGAAACGATACAAAGCCATTTTATAGCAGCATAATCAAACAGTCATGTTAGATGCCCAGGCCGTAAAAACCCTGGTGTTTAGACCATAAATAATTCGAGCAAAACTCTTTACTCCCTCAGCCACCGGCCGGCAACCTAACGACAGTCCCAGTCCCGTTTGCTAGTCTCTACTGGTTGCAGGATGGAATATGTGCGATGCCGCTCTGCCTTTAGGCTGCAGTGCACAATCCTCGCAGGTAATCACATAGCGAAGAGGCATCACTACTCGAAAAACACTAGGGAGAATAACTTGACGGATTCTGGTTCATCTGCCGTTATCAGCTAGTCAGATCCAAAACCCCGGGTCAGACGTACGGTAGTGGCGCCGAGCATTTGAATCAGATGCTCGCAGACCCGGGATTAAATCTCAAACCCGTGCCTAAAGTGGTTGTGGCACAGCCTTCTGATGACGGCAAATAATCCGGAAACGGCCATCGTAGTCTGCATTGTCAATGTTAATAACAGTCCTAGAGTGGGTTTTCCATTCCCTTCAACCGCATTTCACTCGAAAATAAAAAGAGCATTTTCAAAAAACAAGAAAGAAAGCTGGGAGACAACATACGGAGGCCACGAGTCTGGCAATATAATAGGAATTGGCTGACAAATACAAAGTAATCGCTGGTGCCTACTGTTTAATTCAGTGAAGCATCCGAAAAAAATTAACTCCCTACGTTTTGGGGAGGGGATCTTACCCTCAGATTTCAGCTCCGATTTGGCGAACTCGGTAGCTAGCTGATCCGTCGTCTTGCCCGTGACGGTGGGAATCAGTTGATCCAACCGCAAACACAGCAACGGCTCCCATTGGGCTGACAGACACTGACGCAGGGCGTTAATGTCCGCTGGGCCGCTGTAATAGTAGGCCTTGGGTTCATTAGCGTAGGCGACGTGGGGAGTACACCGATCCTCCGAGTCTACCGGTTCGGCCGTTGCCTCCGCGGTCTCCCAGTCCTCCCATACGCCCTCGAGCAGGCCCGGAAGGCAGGGTTCTTTTTGCCTAAAGTCCACCGGCTCGCTGGAAAAGCAGTTGAAACAATTTTATGAGAGGGGTGGGGGATTAGTGGTTTTGAGGTGGTGATGTATGCGCAAATGGCAGTGCGTTTATGTCCAATAAACACACAGGCTTCATTACAAAGTCTAGCAAGGCAAGGCGAAAACCTTCCGTTGTCTGGAAATTGGGTTTTCTTGAAACTTACGGCCTCAAATAAGTTAAACGCTTCGTCATTTAAAAGATGCACTAATTCATGACGGCAGTTTAACCGTTGCACCACGTTCCCGACAGCATGGTGGGCGTAACATCGGTGAAGTAATTTGTAACGCAAAAGACTTGCGCAGCAGTTATGGCATTCCATTTGCCCCCTCACCCATTTGACTCTGATGGTAAGATAATTTCACTGTTCAAGCCTGTCAACCAGCTGGTGATGGGAAGGAACGCAGCGACTGACGAAACCCGAACGCTCCGTCACAAGAATGACCTCATTTCTCCATGCAGCCAGGGCGTCAATGCTGACACAAGGCTTGGAAACCGCAAGGAGGCCGTCATCCTCTCTGGCGAAAAAAATTCCTTTCCGAAGTGTTTGGCCCATTACATAAGGTCATAAGTTCAAACCAATGGCTTTTGCGGTCACCTGACTCTATGTCCTGCACTTAATAATTTCAGAAATTATTTCCCCGATCATTCTCTGGAGTCCATGTACCAGAAACCGCATAGAGAACGCTGGGGGGCCCACTGAGGAGCCGAACTCCTCGTTGCTGTGTCACGCAGCAGCTAAAACATCGGCGAAACACGTGTCTGGGCATTTATCTAGTACCTATGTCGGAAGTACGGTATAAAGTCTTTTCCACATAAGCTTTATACTACTTTTAGTTCTACTTGTTTGTAGAATGGGCATTACGTGGTTATTCCACAGTGGTTGATTGTATATATATATATATATATATATATATATATATATATATATATATATATATATATATATATATATATATATATATATATATATATATATATATATATATATATATATATATATATACAGTCGTACTCGTACATTTTCAAATTAATTACACCATCCCGTCGTCAGACGACCGAATAGCGTTTTTTTCATTATAACATTTCCGAATGCAGACTGTGTCAGCTATAAACCGTAGGCAGAAAGGCATTACCGACAAAGACATGGGGAGACTGGAATGGCCATTTATGGCTTGTTGGCAGTAGATAGCTAGCCATACCCAACCCCGGGCGATGTCCCACCCGAGGATCTAACCCGCGACCTGCTGGTTAGAAGTCCAGCAATTTAATCTTTGCGACAAACTGAAGAAAACTGCAGATACAAGACTACGATTGGAAAGCCCGCCAATTTTGAATGTTTTCAGATCAAAACATCTTGTCAAACAAAAAGTAAGCGATGCACTTTTTGATATAGATAGAGATCGATTATTAAACTCGTATAACACTTAAGATCGGAGAGAAGATATGCGAGGTGAGTAGGAAGTCAGGCGACACTACTAAGCATTAGCACCTCTAGGAAGACAGTGTAACTGGCGCATAATACGCGAAATCCAAGTACATGAAGACTAAAAATATCGACTTTTGACCTTCAGTATAGCCGCCATCATCTGTGACACACGTTTAAAAGCGTTTTTGTTTTGTTAAAAAGCTTCTGTTTCTTCTTTGTTCGATAAAAACTCGGATGGTTGTCCGCCTTTGACAGGTGCGAGCTTTCTAGACAGTTCCATCTATGTGGTACATGTTTTCCGTCATGAGTACTTATTTTCTCGCAATTGACATGAATACGAAATCTGTCACTTATTACACACAGATCATCTTTTCCTCTTCTTGAAAGATCTGAATCGCCAGTAAGCGTAGCATGCTGGAAGAATTTATTTTTCTAGGGTAGTTATGGCGTACTCTTATCGCGTGCACAGTCGAAGTGATTATAGCATACTACTGCAGCCAATTAGTCCAAATCCAACCGTCCTAAGTGGCTGGGTTGATTTTCCTTATCATCATGCAGACGTTCATAGTTGCCTGTTTTGCGACGGACGCCACGGACGATCCGTGAGTTTCCGCATGCAAAATGCGTACGGTTTCATCACTAATGCCCAGAAGGGAGCAGGGATGCCTCTGAAGAAGCTAGGGTCGAAAGAACATACCCATAGCTCGAAACATTACCACGAACTTCACCCGCTCCCCACCACCTGAATTCGCGCCGGATGCAATACTTCTGTCGGAAGTCGGTGAGAATAGTGGGATGCGATAAAACCGGCTTTCAATCATATTTCTCTTAATAAAGGTTGCCTGGCAGTGTCCCCAGGATCTACTAATCAACAACTACGGATAAGACGTAATTAAACTAGAACAATAAGGACTTACACAACGATGCGGTTTGCCACGTGCCAATAAACACGACCAGCACGATCAGTACCAATTGGGACGGTACGATGATGTCCACCCGACTTCGGAATCGCAGGTTCGCCATATGCTGCCTAAAAGTGGAAAGAAAGGGTAAGATGAGCATCGAGAATCTAAATGAAAAGATCGAGGAGGGGAACATTTGAGATGCAACATAATCAGGGCTTACCAGCTCAGCCTGACAGATCGGACAATTCCAGGAACTGGAGGGAACCGCCTCAAGTGGCGGGGTGAGGCAGATGAGATGGAATACGGCAGGGCAAGTATCGCAGCAGAGGACTTCGCCACTCCTGGAAAAGAAAATAATAATGAACAGGGAGCCAGCCTATTAGCAGATATCACACTCAATGAAAAATGAAGGTTAAGTGGACGACTTAGTCAGCTCTCCTCGCGTCACAAGCGACAAGTTACGTAGATCGCCTTCGCGAATCGCCGTATAACGGCCTACAGACAGAAATGTGCTGGTGTCAAAGACAACGCATATACGTCTATATAGACAACATCATAAGACTCCTCTGAAAGAAGTTGGTTACAAGAATCGCACATCCTCAATGTATGATAGCTCACAGATATCATGGTTTTACCGATATGCAAGACCTCAGTAGACTCGATAAAGCACTCAACGGCTTAGAAATCTAATTTTGGCTGTCCTCTCTCAGCAGATTAAAAACTAAAGAATTTTCAAGTTGGCCACTTATTTCTGGACCTATCCAATTAAACACGTGTAAGTTAACTTCAATTTTTTGAGACACGTAAACAGAAGATCTAATTTGGTACCTAAGAGATTACCACAGTTTAAAAGGGGATTGCTTATAAAGGACTAGTAGGCAAAAATGTGATTTGCATGCCTTCGAGGGCAGACCAGAGTTCTCTGATGTAACTCCATCACTTTTTTATTCACCGCTGAGAGAACGACTCACGCATATAAAATGTGATGGAGATTACGGCCTGTTACACAACGTGCAGAGCTCCAGGAACAAAAATTCGAATTTTCTGCAAAGTGAGAAGCAGTAAACAGAAAAGCCTTTGAGGGTTAAATTGCGATAAAGGGGCACTCACTGACGACAGACTCGGCAGAAATCATCGTGAGCAGTAAATCCTTCGTTCAGCATATCTCCCCGAACAGGTCCCGTAGCCAGAAAAAGACCGACTAAACCACGTAAGATGCCCACACGCTGTCTTATATCTACAAATGGGTATGCTTGGTCTAGAGGGATGAGATCCTCTTCAAAAAGAGCAGCAGTAAGGACGACATCTGCGCCCCCTCCACAAGAGGGTCCCCCATAGGGGTTCCCTCCGGCCGCGGTAGCCGCAGAAGCACTGAGGCTGGCCAAACGTTCAACGGAGGCCAGAGCGGCAGGTTCACCCTTCTTTATGGATAACAGGTAGGCGGCAAGAATGTGAGGCCAGGTGTAACGGTCCAGTAGGAACGCGAAGGTCAGAGATAAGACATCTTTGCAGTCAGGTGCACACAACTGTGTACCATTAGCTTCGTCTTCTTGGACAAGGGCCTTTAATAGAGCAATGTGGACTTCGGCAAGGAGAGCAGAGTTCTCATTGGCAGCCAGAGCACTCAAGAAGTCCTCTAAACGGAAAGGAGACAAGCGAAGAAGGCGGCTATAACGTCGAAGGCACTCGTATATAGACAGCACGTCAAGGAGGTACTCAGTTGGGCAGAGGAGGTCAGTGGAGGAGGGCGGTAACGTGAGACATGGAGCACAGTGGCGAAGAGTCACAGGATCCATTGTTGCAGCAAACAAGTCTGAGTGTTCGTCTGAGCTTTGAAGAGCGACTGAACTGCCCATCTCAGAATCTTCATTTGCAGCCGAATGAGTTGGAATTTCGTCAAGTTCCAAACGTTGGGCAGAGAGGCGTTCTGCATCATCTAGATCCAAAGGATCGTCTTCGCCAGTGTTTACGCTGGACACGCGTTCATCATCGCTGGTCTCACTAGGTCGACTGGACTAAAAAGGGAAGATTGCAGCTTGTTTTTTGGTTCTACACGAACATATGACACCGATGATCCGAAAGCACAAATTTCTTACCGGATGCTCATCTATGGGAGGAATGTAGACACGTGAAATCATAGAGGAACCACGAGGACGACCAATTCTACCTGTGAAGCGAGCTCTCCTCTGGGCAGCTTTTAGCTGGCGTAAGCGAGCAGCCTACGGTATCATAAAAATGAGAGATAACTGTCGTCGTATACATGTAAAGTCAAATTTGAAAGCTCTAAACCAAATCATTTTTAAATGATAATAAGACAACGTCATTTCTCCGAACGGAGGGAACAAATATCCAAGCGACAAATTAAAATTCATATTATGGGAAAGGACATGTGCGGCGAAAAATTACAGACGAAAAAGTCTAACAAAAAGAGTGACAAAATTGCGGGAATAAAACAGTCTGTGAAGACGGGGAATAAAGAAGAGCCAGTATGCATACGCATATCTGCCAAAACTACGGGAGCCTTGTAATACAAGGGAGTTAATCTGGTATTTAACTATTCATGAGCTGAAGCGACGCATACCAACTTACCTCTTGCTTCCGGCGTTCTTCTTCAGCTTCTTCGCGTTCTTTCTCTTCAACAAGTCGTTGAAGAAATGCGTCGTCATCCGACTCGTCATCCAAAGGGAGGGCACAATCGACCTCATCGTCGCTTTCCAGCCAGGGAAATTTTGGATCCACCGAACGCTTCTTGTGCTTTTGTTTGTTGTTTTTTTCGCGTTGGCGACGTTTCCTGGGCTTTGTGTCGACGTTTTCGGTGGATAAGACAGATTCTGTATCGGAAGGAACATAAAGAATGTATATTTCACAAAAATGAATTTTGTGCGTAAAAGACAACTTAAATATAAAGCCAGATGAACGTAAACCCACCTTGTACTTGGGCCGCTTTCACCTGTCTACCCAACAATCGACTATATAAATCCACATTTGGTGCAGTTGGCGGATTTTCGGATGGATTCCGATCAATATCAAAAAATTCGGAGGGATTAATAAAGGTAATTTTCGGCCGGGCTTTTGTTCCGCCAACTTCAGGATTCTCTGAAGTGACACCTGGCGCCGGTTCCTGGCCAGGCGATTTGCTCATTTTTCGTTCACCACAGAAAGTAAAAATATATTTCTCAAGGTCACAGGATAGGGGGCCTCTGAGTGGGGATGGACGTAGGGTCTTTTGCTTTAAATGATCCAGTTGTGCAGTAAAACAATAATAACAAACGTGAATTTTCGTCATCGAATAAAGTTAATTAATGGCCCTAAAAGGACGCTCTATTTGTCTTGCTAAAACGCCGTAAGGTAAAAAGAAACGTGAAATAAGCACATGTTCTTTGGTTTTTTTTATTTCTGTATGTGCCTTCACGGCCACTATTATAGGCGTTTGTTGACGGTGAAAGTTTACGTTTTCTTACAATATCTAGATGCATTATCAAAAAGTAAACCGGAAAATTTATAAAAAGAAATCTTTTTTTCTTCTTTAACGTTTCTTGAATATTGTATTTGTGCTCAATTTGGCAAAGTTGATAGTTTCGCAGTACGATTTCTACTTGTCAGAGACGTGTTTCTGTTCTGGATTTAGCATCATTCGTTTTTATAAAAGTTGCAGATTCGGGATCGCTAAGCAGTTCAAACCCCGTTCGCTGGCGTCCTTAAATATCATCCTACCAGGGGAGAGTGTGCGTATTCCGCACAACATCAACCGATCGATATTCGGTAAGTATGTGTGTATCATGTGGGAAATTATGACGTGCAGAGAGGGAATACTCGAAGGTTGGATAAAAGACCACTGCACGTTAAACTAGGAAACAGTCAGTTTATACACGAGCATAGATAAAAAACAAGAACCTCAGGTGAGTCGTAAAATATCGAATGTGTGCATGGAAAATGGAGAAAATGAAGTGATTTGGAGTGCATTTCCGTTCCTTCTCAGCAGCTTACACATGAATAAGATAATGATGTCTTTTTCAGCTTTCTGGGGACATGCGTTTTTCAGCTCAATGATTATTTCACGCATGAGCTCCTGGTCATTCCTAAGATACACAAAAACTTCTTTGTTCTAGTGGCACAGTGAGACGATGGTTTGAAAGTGGGCGTCATCCACACACCCAAGTCCCATAGCTCGTTTATTTGCTCGCGTTGGTAACCACTGATGAATTACTGATTAACGAATCTCATCGTCCGTCAGTAACTAGACCATATTCGGATGACTTGGCATTTGTTGAAATTGAGGTTCATCAGCTATTCATCATATCACTTTTGCAACCCATTCAAGTTATTTGGTAAACTCGGCGCACCCTCCGACTGTTCGATAGAATTCCATAATTTCCGATCATCCACTAGAATCGCTTTCTCGAATGTGAGATAATCTAGGCAGTCGTTCACATATATCGGAAACATACTAAGACCCAAAAAGCTCCTCTGTGGAACCCCTGTGTGAACTGTTTCCAGTGCGACTTGGCGTCATCAATAATAAACGCGCTGCTGCCTGTCTGTGGGAAAGTTGGCTAACCATTTCAGAATGTTGCCAGTCGCGTCCATTTGATGCAGTTTCGATGTCAGCCGTCTGTGCGGAACCCGGTTCATGCTTTTGCATCAACTGACAAACCCATTTCGAATTATGTACACCACCTTTCTATGGATTTGAGCAGATTAGTGAGGCAGGATCGACTACTTCTTAATCCATGTTGATCTGAACTTAACAAGTTGTTCTCTCCAATATTTTTTATCGGTTCGGTCTTGATTATTTTTTCCATGTGTTTGCAAAAAATACTTTTGAGACTGACTGGTCTGAAGCAGTTATGTTTGCTAGCTTTCATTTGGTAGGCAGAGCCCCCGTCTCCATCGAACCTTTAATTACCTCGGAGAGTTCAGAAGCCAGTTGATCGGTGAGTTCATTCAGAAATTTTGTGAATAAACCATCCGGGCGAGGCGACTTAGTGGGCTGTAGCTGTTCCGAAGTTTTCCTCGCTGTGTCTGTTCTGAAAGGCATTGTGCTTATTTTATCCGTAGGTGGGGCAATGATTTGCTGTTCTGCTTCGTCAAAAGGGGGCTCCTTTGTATGCATGAACATACGAAATTCGATAAGAGGTTGGTCTTTTCTCAATAGTCGGTTAACTTGTTTCCCTAATAGTTTTTTAGACGAGTAATGGAGTCCCAATTTTTTATCTTATTCATTTAAGAAATGAACTTTTTGTGGACTTTCTCTGACACAAAGGCTGGTTTTTCTTTCCTCAAAAGATTCTGTCACCCCTTTCACTGTTTCTTAAATGCTGAAATATTTTTGGGTTTTTGATATCTGGCTATTTTCCTCGCATTCTTCTTTTCTTTGTGAGATTCATTTTTATTTCCCATGTCACCCACTCGGGTCGGTTGACGCTTGATTTACTTTTAATTGGGCAGCAGTTCTCTACCACGTGCTAAATCTAGTTCATAAATAAGAATCAGGCAGCATTTGGGTCCTGTACGTGTGCAGGGTTCCAATCTATCGCATTCGGTAGTTATTTAAATTTAGTATAATCCCTTTCCCTAAGTGCTTGAAGTTCGGGTAGATAAAATTTCTGAACTCCCAAACGAGAATATAATGATCACTTTGGCAATGGGGCGTGTGAAACTAAATCCAAGGTTGCAGTTGTCGTCTTTACCATTGATGAGATCCAAACAGCTTGACTGCTGTCCATTTCGGAACCGCATGTCCATTTTGGCGTGTTGGGTTAGGAACTCGCCAGTCACCAACGTAAGTAATTTCTGTTCAGATTATTCATCCGATTTTTTTAGAATTTAAGAATTTATATTTGTTAATCGCCGGCAAGGCAAGTGTTTACATCTCCTAGTATTCATTCGTGTTTGCCACAGCAGATTTGCTTTACCTCCGTGATGGGTGCTTCGTCTGTGTCCGTCTGCTGTCCTTGGGCTTTATACATCATGGCAATATGTTGGTCCAGTTGGTTTGGGACTTCCAATTTCCAAATAAATATTTCGCGTAACATATTCCTATTCGTTGAGGACTCATCCGAAACGCAGCCAATGCCAAATCGTATACAAATTTTGATTCCACCACCCCGAAGTTGGTTTCGATCCATGCGGATAAGCTGAATTCCCTCCAGCTTAACTTCTGCATCTGTGATCTGTTCATTTTACCATGTTTTAGAGCTATGATTTCAGGCTAAAAATGATCCACGGCGAGTTTTATACAATCAATTTTGTTGCATAAGCTCTAAAAAATTATGTACATCATTGTCATATTGTTTTGTTGTTTCGGTCTCGGGAGATTGTTTGTAGTTTCTTGCGCCGGATGATTATTGTTGGATATTTCGCAAGATATATCCAGTTTCCTGACTGGGTTTAAATCTACAGGCAGTTGGTGGGGCTGATGATCGGTGTGGTTACCGTCAATTTCATTCGGGGATCCCATAGAAACGAGCGCCCTATTTCTATGCTTGTTGTCCAGTATTCTCAGGTTCATTTACCCCTGCCTGGGCATCTTTTCAATTCTGTTACGAGTGTGCTCATTTTCATCCTATCAGTGGATTAATATTTCAGCTGAAAAATCACCACGATGGTTGTTTTGTAGTCTAGACTTTCAAACAATTTGTAGAACTACCTTCTGTTTGCTTCCCAAGACGACTTTCAACGGTCTTATTTGCACCTCCTCTGTGCTATTTCAAACTAAAGGCACCAATCACAATGAAAAGACGAACTCGGAGAGAGTTGATGGGTTAAGTTATATTCTTAATCTTTAAAGCAGAATCTTGGCTGGAGTTCGAAAATAATCCTCTTGTCTTTCTTACTCACCCATCTTCTTAGAAAACGCAATGTCTTATAAAAACGTATAGTTAAAGTCAATTTAAGCAATGTTGTTTATGTCATATGGTTTTTCCTTAAGCTCACTATTCATAACCGAATAAGCAGTATTTCTGGTACGTGTATAGTCCTCTGTACGTGTGACTCAGTTCAGTTCAGTTCGGTGTATTTGAGAAAAATTTGCTTACCCCTTTGAATTCCCTATTTGTTACATTAAAATAGCATGAATAATAAGCAATGGAGTTACAGTCAAGTGAATGCAAGCAGATTTACGTGGTACACTGATATTGTTATGGTTAAGTAGTCCCATAGTCTTCGTGGTGCTGCAACATATGTATGTCAAGCCGATGTTTGAATGCCCTCACAGACTGGGACATTAAATTTGCCTAAGTTAGGTTAGTTGAACGTTCCACGACACGGTTGGAGAAAAAATACTTCCTCACATCCAATCTTCCTTGAAGCATGCGTAGTTTGAATGCATGAACTCGGAGATTAGTTGTAGTGGCAAGTAGGAAAAAATCATCACGCCTGAGGGCGCAATCCATGCCACGAACGATACGGAAGGTTTTCAATTCAATTCAATTTATTGAGGTAAATAGGCATGAGCCTTTGAGTACCCTATTTTTAACGTGAAATTTAGTGAGGTATACAGAGAAACCATGTGGGTAGCAAAAGTTCAAAGGTGATCATAAAATATGACAATTGGTGCAAGAATCTCGAAAGTAAAGTTAAATCCCTCATCGCTCCGGCTCGTTTTAGAACATAAACCTGTCAAGGTTCCTTTTAAAGATTTCCGGTGACGGTGACATCACAACGTCTTCAGCGAGGACATTCCACGGTTTAACCCCTCTGACAGAGAAGGAGAACTTGCGCACATCCAGCCTCGCCTGCGAGATGCACAGTTTTAATGGGTGACCTCGGAGATGGGTCGTGACAGCAAATTCAAAGAAGTCTGAGAATTCTAGGCAACAATCCAATCCCTTCACAATTCTGAATGTCTGCAGGAGATCACCAAGAATTTGCCTATAACTCAAAGGGAACAGATAAATATTCATTAGGCGGGTTTGATATGGCAAGGAGCTTTGACTCCTAACCATTTTGGTGGCTATCCTCTGTACTATTTTGAGGCAGTTCTGATCTTGAATTGTCCAGGGTCTCCAGGCTTGTACAGAATATTCCAAATGCGTCCTAACGAATGTTTCAAAAGTCTAAGCGAAGAGTCCTTCATTTAAATCTAAAAAGACTCGTCTGATGGCGTGCAACACAGCCATTGCGCTCTTCGCTACTTTCGAGCAGTGAGGGGATGGGTTCAACGTGGTGGTCCTCAGCACACCAAGGTCCTTTTTAGGTTCCCACGTCTTTTAAGGCTTCACCGTTGAGAAAGTAGCTTCTACTGTTGGCAGATCCGGATGGGTTGCCTAAGCGAAGTATTGTACACTTATCGGCGTTCAGCCGCAAAAGCCAACGAATCAACCACTGCTCCAAACGAGTTAAGTTGATCTGAAGTTTACCTTCGTCGGCAGGGCTCTGGATTACATTTAAGATTTTCATGTCATCGGCAAACATTGCTGCTTCACATTCCAGATCCCTGACACAATTGTCAACGTATATTGGGAACAGTATTGGCCCTAGTACTGAACCCTGAGGAACCACACTCTTAACCACAGTAGAAATTGACCTCTCTTGGCCGATGCATACAACCTGGCGCCGAACCACGAGAAAGTTTTCTATCCATGTGATGAGATAATTTATGATTCCAATACTTTCTAGCTTGTATACCAGTCTCTAATGCAGCAGAGTTTTGAAGGCTTTTTGAAAGTCAATGAAGGCGATGTGAACCGCGTTTCTATCTTCAAGTGCTTGGGTTTGTATGAAGTCTCTGCGCAACTGCCTACAACAAAGAGGATAGAGTT
>WEDG01001761.1:0-27484 GCA_017591395.1 Schistocephalus solidus
AACATTCATTAGGCCACATTTGGAATATGCTATGCACGCCTGGAAACCCTGGACAGTTCAAGATCAGAACTGCCTCGAAAGAGTCCAGAGGAAAGCCACCAAAATGGTAAGAAGTCAAAGCTCCTTGCCATATCCCACCCGCCTAATGAATCTTAATCTGTTCCCTTTGAGTTATAGGCAAATGCGTGGTGATCTCCTGCAGATATTCCGCATTGTGAAGGGATTGGATTGTTGCCTGGAATTCTCGGACTTCTTTGAATTTGCCGCCACGACCCATCTCCGAGGTCACCCATTGAAACTGCGTGTCCAGCAGGCGAGACTGGATGTGCGCAAGTTCTCCTTCTCTGTCAGAGTGGTTAAACCATGGAATGCCCTCCCTGAAGACGTTGTGATGTCACCATCGCTGGAAAGCTTTAAAAGGAACCTTGACAGTTTTATGTTCCGCAACGAGCCTGAGCGATGAGGAATTTATCTTAACCCTCGAGAGTCGTGCACCACTTGTCATATTTTATGACCGCCTTTTGTACCTTTGCAACCCACACGGTTTCTCTGTATACCGCACTCAATTTTACGTTACAAATAGGGTACTCAAAGGCCCATGCCTATTTCCCTCAATAAATTGAATTGAATTGAATTAAATTGAAGTTCTAAAATGAAGAGGTCTAATAGGATGAGCAAATGCAATGCTTACACGATTGCATAAGTAAATGAAGTTTACAAGCAAATACAATGAGAACTGCCTACCTTTCGCCTTTGACCCGTTTTTCACAGGCAGTCGTGGGCTATTTTTGAAAGCATTGTTGAAAGCCTATTCTAGCTTACGTCTGTCAGACTTTGAGTCAGCAGTCCCACACAGGAAAAAACTTCTACCTTATAGGTTGTTAGCTTATGCAGTGGTATGTCTTACCAAGCACCACTTGGTAAAGGGGCGATCCAAAGAATGGCCTGTTCCCAGACTTCCGACGATAGAAAGTAAGTTAAGAGGTTGCTTCTTCAGTAAAAGGGGCATTGAATATATGGCCAGCAAATGCTTGGATATTTAAGTAAGCAACCTGTGCAGATTGCAATAGATTAATCAAATAATTTACCTTTCGCTGATGGAAGCCTGGATTTGTGAGGCCTTGATGAGGACAGTCCAGATGAAGCAACTGCTTTCCCTAGACGGAAAGCTCTGGGCATGGTAACACATTCTCCATTCTGAAGGAGGGCATTTAAGTATGCTTGGAATAAATTGAAGTTATGTTTGACCCTTTCCTTTGCAATCAGATAATTGGACTTTGGAGCACGTTTAGAACTGGGATTGCGTTTTCAGTCAAAATGCCTGTTTCGTGACTTGGTCCTCAGATTTGTTGATCGAGTTTCAACATCAGGATCGATTATATTCTGATCAACTATATTATTCGCCCCAGTGCCAACAAATTTTCCGAAAGTTAATGGCAAGCACCTTTTGGGGACTTTGTCAGCTTGTCTCAAAGTGAAACCTGTATCGACAACACTGGACTCCGTTTGAACGCCTACCGATAACGATGAACTTCGCTGTGCTTTTGAACTCATTTATTGTGTACTTACCTCGGCCTTCTTCGACTTCCACATAGTTTCTTCGAGTTGGACGAGTTTCCAAAATCGCCATTTGGTGCAGCATCCACTAAAATGCAGCATTTGGCTGTATGCCAAGAGCATTACTGATTCTGTCTGATCTGAATGACAATGGTAAGGTGCATGAGTTGTTAATATCTCCATTTGGAAGGAAATAAATGTCTTAAGATTTTCTGAGCTCTGGGAACGTGATGCCCTTTAGTGGGTCAACGTCGAAGGCGGTTGGTTGAAATTTGAAGATAAGTGAATTCTCGAATTTTAAACCGATTTCTTCGTTTCCTGTTGAAAATGTTAGCTTAATTATTGACAATTTATTGTATTTCTACCTCATTATCAGCTGCACACACTTGCAGTTTTTGCAATTGCGTCGTTGATTTTTAGCAGGGCCTCTTTTAAAGTGACCATACATTAATTAACTGTCGCTTACCAATTGTCTCATCGAAAAAGGCTAGCCCCGTTCGTACTTATCATAATTTTGACCTCGCAGATATGAGCTTAATTAATAACTTTTTGGACTCATTGGATTGGCAGCATCTCTCTCCTCCATGAACGATGCAGCAAGTCTTTCTGACTTAATGTCATTCGTTTCAAATAACATCCTGGAATTTGTGCCAATCAAAATTGTCAAGCCCTACACTTCGGAATCCCGCGTCCCCTACTTTCTTTTGCCAAGACTAAAGAAATGGAGGAAGCAATTAAAAGATCAATATACTAGTTCGTTATCTGTACATCTAAGGATTTCAGAGATTTTTGAATAAGCCTCTAAGATTTGGCTTGCACGGGACAGACAGAGGGAATCATGCGCACTCAGCGAGCCAAACTCTGCAAAATCTGTTGCTCAACTGCTCTGCCGTCGATCCTGCTCTAAACGAGGTTATGAAATACCTCCATTACTAACTGAAACTAAGAACTTCGTTCTCGAAGACTCTGACAAGGCAGAATTGTTCAGTGCATTCTTTGCAAATCATCTTACGATGGAATCTGAACCGGCTCCGACGTTTCAGGCATCATCATTTAATGTTATCAGTACCATTGATTTCTCCATAGAACTAATTCGTAAGCAAATAATGCGTCTGAATTACTCGCACACTTCGGGGACTGACGGTATTCCAAACACAGTTATTAAGAGAGTGCCGAGCTTTCCCCGATTGCTTAGCCATGTATTCTTAGTTTATCTTTTAAACGGATTCTTTCCTGACTCATGGAAAACACCTATTATTCTTCCTGTCTTCAAGTCGGGATCTCGTTCGAACGTAAATAATTATCGAGGCGTTCACAAAACCCCTCGCTCTAGCAAAACTTCTTGAAAAAAATTATTTTTAATCAAATTCTCGACTTTTGCTTAGAAAATAAGCTCTTAAGCGACTCGCAATATGGTTTTCTACCTGGGCGATCATGCGAAGTGTGTCACTTAGCTTTTCTTAACCTCGTTACTTCCCTGCGTAATGAGCAACAGTCAGTGGTTGTGATCTACTTTGACCTGAGCAAAGCCTTTGACAAGGTACCGCACAGACGTCTTCTGGTGAAACTGGAAGCTCTCGGCATCCGGCCTTCTCTCCTAGACTTCATTGGTTCCTACTTGTCTAATCGCAGCCAGATGGTCTTAGTAGGTAATAGCATCTCAAAGCCTCAATCGATCACGAGTGGCGTTTTTCAAGGCATGGTTCTAGTTCCCCTTCTATTTATTCTGTACATAAACGAAATTTCAGCTTTACTCACAACTTCACAAAATTTCGTTTACGCTGACGATCTCAAGCGCATTTATTCATTTTCTAAAGACACTGCCAATAGTTGCGTGGATAAAATCAACCCTGATCTACTTATGTTCTCACGTTGGAGCTGTACTTGGCAGATGGAGTTTTCTTCATCCAAGAGTAGTTTCATGTGTTTTGCTTCCGCTAAGTTTCCTGGACCCATCGTATTCCAAAATAGTACACTTTTAGAACGATCAACCATAAAAGACTTAGGTCTAAGTTACACGAACAAGCTAGCATTATCGCCTCATGCAGATCGAATTTCTGCAAAGGCTGCACAGATATGTGGTTTTATATCGCATAATTTCTTCCTTCCGGAAATAAAGTTAGACCTGTACCGCATGTTTGTTCTTCCTATTCTAGAATACTGCTGTCCCCTCTTTGGGCTGATGAACGCCTCTGACCGCAATTAGATTGAAAAATTTCAGAAGTTTTTTACTCGAAGACTATTTTCTCTTCTTGGATCCAGTATCTCTTATACGGATAGATGCCAGTTAGCAAACATTAAATTTCTGTGGGTTAGAAGACCCGAAGCCGGTCTCTGCTTCCTGATTCGCGTTAACTCTAGCCCAAATCTCCCACGAATTAACGCTCCGATCCGGTAGATCAACCCTATGCCACTCGTTATTCCTTCATGATCATTTCACCACCCCTGAGCTCCACAACTTGTCGTTCTAAGTGTTTGGCCTCCAAATATGCTTTCATCTGGAATAATCTTCCACTGCAAATTAGGTTGTCGTCCACATTAGCTATTTTCAAAACAAAGTAACGCAAACATTTAACTTCGGAAGATATAAAGTCCTTATTGTCTGTTTCCTTCCCAAACTCGCAACTTTTGGATTTCGAAAAGGGTCCTCCTGGTATTTGAGGCAGTTCCCTTGATATTATATTGGTCTCTTATTATATATCCATCATCCTCTGCAGAGTCAATCTTTGCATTCACTTTTTGCCCCCTCCTTTTAAACTAGCATTGCCAAGTCTTGACAACCTTGGTACTTTCCTCCGCTTTTGCAACCCCGACGATGGTCTCCAAGTTCAGTTGAGAATCATGGCGGGTTCTGATGGTTTTACCTCTTTGATTGGTGGACTATGCAGTCGGCAAGGTCACGTCTCGATGATGATCTCATGACCTCTACTGTCCCCTCTTCGTTTTGACCCTGGTGTCCACGATGAGTTCGTCTCATCTCCACTGGTGGTTACAAACAGTAGCTCTGACTGCTATATTATCTCTCACACGACAAGGAGCGTTCCGAACCCTCATACGTTGTCAGCAACATCATAGCAATATCCCATTGCATCTAGCTATTAATTTTTAGTGAAGCAGTTTTTTCTCTTATTTTTTTAAATTGGCGGCTTGCTGAACTCCGCCTCCGATTTAACTTTCGGAGTTTTTTTACTGCTTCTTTTCTTGTTTACCGTTTATGTTAAAGATTGTTGACTTTTGTTTTAAAAATGGTAAATCGTTCTGAATCTGATATGCCTACCATAAATTTCATTTCTGCTGTTAATATGGTTGCTCACATAGTGCAGCAATTATCCACTTTGTATTTATTTATACCGCGATACTAAGTTTGAAATGACGGGGCTCTCTGGGCCTTAAATATACAATTTATTTATTTATTAAATGAGGATGCCTGAAACGTCGGAACCGGTTCAAATTCCATCGTAAGATGATTTTCAAAGAATGCACTAAACAATTCTGCCTTGTCAGAGTCTTCGAGAACGAAGTTCTTAGTTTCATTAAGTAATGGAGGTATTTGATAACCTCGTTTAGAGCAGGATCGACGGCGGAACAGTTGAGCAACAGATTTTGCAGAGTTCGGCTCGCTGAGTGCGCATGATTCCCTCTGTCTGTCCCGTGCAAGCCGAATCTCAGAGGCTAATTCAAAAATGTCTGCAATCCTTAGATGAATGTGCCAAACCAATTGAACCTCCATATTGCCATGGTATATCGACCCCCAGGGCAACGGACGGATGCGGACGAAGCAAATCTGCCGTAGCAAACACGTAATAATCCTTTGAGAGTTCAACTCTCCAGACATCTATTGGGAATCAATGTACTGCTCGTGATCGGAAAATTAATTCAAACATAAATTACTTCAGTTGGTAACTGACGAGTTTCTTACCCAACACGTCACAATGGATACGTGATTCCAAAATGGGCAGCAGTCAAGCTGTTTGGATCTGATCATTAGTAGAGACGACACTTGCATCCTTGGATTAAGTTTTCACGTGCCCACTGGATGAAGCGATCACTGCGTTATTGCTTGGCCGTGCAATCCTTTTTCTGAATCCAAAATTGGTGCAAAAATGGAGAGAAATGTACGGAAGGTGGATTTTATCAAAATGAAAGAACTACTGAATGAGGTATATTGGAGCTCTGCGCACATACCTGACCTAAACTTGACTCAGCAATTGATTGAGAGCTACTGTCCACTTAAAAGGATCTCGCGCATCTCCTGACCGGAGTGGGTGACATCGGAAATCAAAAGGAATCTCAAGAAGAAAACGAGATTGTGGAAAACATACGCCAGATATCAAAAACCCAACCGTTTTTCAGATTTTAAGAAACAGCGAAATCGGGGTCGAAAACCTCTCAGGAAAGAAAGAGCAGCCTTTGAGTCAGAAATAGTCAAAGAAATACCAAAAAAACTCGAAAAGGTTCTTCGCTTACGTTAATCAGGCAAAACGATATTGGGACTCCATTCCTTGTCTAAAAGACTATCAAGAAAACAAGTAAGCTGATAACTCAGATAAGACCTCTTATCCAATTTCGTTATGTTTATGTATTGAGAGGAGCCACCTCCTGAGAAGGAAGAAAAACCAACTATTGCTACATCTACAGATAAAATAAGCAGGGTGACATACCCAAAAGAAACAGTAAGAAAAACTCCGAAAAGCAATTGCCCACTAAATCGCCTGGCCCGGATTGTAAATCTGAAAAGTTCTGAGTTAACTCACCAACTAGCTGGTCTCTCCGCACTCCAATATCTTTGAAAGTTCGGTGGAGGTGGGGGGTCTGCCTACTGAGTAGAAGCTAACCAAAATAATTCCCGTCTAAACAGGAGGAGAGAGGACATCACCAAACAGTTCCTGAACAGTCAGACTCATAAGTATCTGCAGCAAAATGATGGAGAAGATAATAAAAACGGAACTTATGAGGCATATTGAAGAGAATAATTTGCTAAGTTCATATCAACATGGATTTCGAAGTGGTCGATCCTGCCTCAAAAACCTGCTCACATCCATGGAAAGTTGGGAAAAATCATGAGAAATGGGTTTGTCAGTCGATGCGGTCTATATTCACTTAAGCAAAGCCTTTGACAGAGTTCCATACAAACGTCTGATTGCAATCAGTCAACTAAGTCTAATTAGTCGGCAGGCCTCACACCGGAATCGACTGCGCTCGCATCTGATTGGAAGTACTTATCCATTCGAATACACCGCAGACGTTTATACCTCTGTCGAATGAATACTCTCGAACGTCAATAAGACTAGTCTTGACTCTAAATATTATAACCTGATACATTCATCCCCATTCTGTAAAGCTGATTTAACTTCAAATGTTGCTATTTCTGAACCTTGGAAAACAGGTTTTTTTTACTTAAAACAAACTCGTCATTTCGAACACTGCTATTTAAGCAAAAAAACAAACCAAAGCTTAAGTGTTTAATGAAAAGAGGAGTTTGTTTTAGGTTTTTTCCTGTGTTCTCAGGATTTGACGGCACCCAAGCAGTGCCAAATCAATAAACCTATTTATAAGAATTAAGTGCTGGAAAGTTGGGTATTGTATATACGTTAACATATTTGGGGTTATTTGCCTGTTGGAGAGGCTTGGTTAGTTTGTGATAAGTTAGAACTGCGCTACCTTGCTGTTCGGTTTGCGTTGGATTTTCATCGTCCGGACGACCTGCCTTCGGGGTATAAGATGACCCATGGGGTTATGGGACGAGCTAGTTTATGGAGGGTTCAATAAGTTGTCTTTAATTTAAGATGATAGCGGATTTTGTATTTTAAGTACGCTATTTATGCGTAGTGGCTCGGGAAATTTCACAGAGAGGCCTGGAGAACTGCGTTTAAGAGGGAAAGCTGTCAGTCTAAGTTCTTTAGACGGGTGAGACGGGGTTACGGACATTACAGGTTGGCTAAAAGCACCGTGAATTTCATTAATCGGCCGCAGGGGAAACAAAGTAGAAGGTAAAGTTGAGGGGCTGACCGAATTGGAAATTGGAGGAGATGAATTGACTGGTGCATTGAGTTTAGTGGAAATACGACCAAACTTTTGAATATCAGTTTGAGAAGTTGATGACAGGAAAGACCCATTTCTTCGCTCCATTGGTGTAAGATCTCGACAAAGGAAACATTTTTGTCATTTTCAAATAACGAGAAGTGCGACCTCATTGAGCAAAGATTGAGTCCACCTCAATTGTTGAAAACAATTAAACTTAGATAGGTGGATTCTTGCTACGTGAAGAGAGGCGTTTTGCTTCCGCTATTTTGTAGTTGAAAAAAGTCCATAGAAAAGTTCATAGTAGAAAAAGTCCATAGCAAAGTCAACTGGGCGTCTGTGTATGGGAGCATTATTTAGGAGAAAATTATGATGACGTTTCTGTTTATCAAAACCCTCGCTGGCGACTAAGTGAACAAGCGAGTCGATACGCCTGCAATCCTGAGAGCGAACATCAGATATGTTGGCATCGAACACGTTACCGAGTATAGATGAAAATATATCCAAACTTTATCATGAAGTCATTGCAGTTCTGCAAAGCGGACAAATCGATTTGGTGAGCTTTAACTATGGATTGCATGTTTGAGTCAATTTTGAGACTACTAAGTGTAATCAAGCAACGATTGGGTTCAGAGGCAGGTAGTTAACAACGAGTTGAGGTTGTTGGTTTCATCTTACGTCGAATATATGAGTGCAATCTACGCAGGATACGCAGGGTAAAATATTAAGCTGATATAGATCTCAAACTGTTTGATATGTTGAAAATAATAAGGGGTTACTGCAAATAACCTTTTGTTGGAAATTGATAATGCTTTTAAAATTTTAACTTTAATTCTATGTTTGCGCTATATAATTCTACTGTTGTACGTGGATTTATAAGGACGGTAAGTGAGGCTACGTCTGGTGAAGCAGTGTGAGACTAAATATTCTCATCTATTGTAAAATACAACAATCACAGGTATATGTAGTTTTTTAAAGGTTGGAAATACGAAAATTTATCAACACTTTAGCCAATAAATATTGCAAGAAACGAAGAAATTTATTCAACGATGATAATGAGAAATGAGGCTATATCGGGTGAACACTATGAAACTGTATAGGTCCACCTATTGTTAAAGACAAACACCACAGGTATGCGCAGTTAATTAAGGATGAGAAATGCAGCGTAGCCTGCAGCTCAGGAGTACGCTCCGTTTAGTTTCACTCAATGCGAGATCAGTTGAAAATAAGATGACAAAGCTTAAGACAGTAGCTTTTGAGCTTGATCCAGATGTGCTGTGCATCACTGAATCCTGGGCTCACTCTCTTATTTCCGACTTTACGCTTGGTAAAGATAATTTCAATTTGCACCGACAAGACCGCGATGAAAGACGTGGCAGTGGTTGCCTTCATTAGAGTAAGTCATCAGATGTACATTTCTCTTTTCAGCTGCACATTTGATCCTTTTCTAAAAAATTATGCTTTGTTTTAATCATTCTCCCTCACAATAAAAAAGCAGTAATTGGCTGTGTCTATATCCTTCCGTGTTATTCTGGCAATCGATTATTCGGTTATGCAGTCATTGGCTAAGCGTCTGAATGTAACTCCGCCCTTACTCGAATGTAACAAAAAATTCAATACAGACGATTTTGGCAAAGCAGAAATGTTAAATTCGTTTTATGCCAACTGATTTACAACTGAAACAAGCCTCACTCCCTCAATACCTCTGCTTTCAAATTCTTATTCACTTCTAACAACCATTAATTTCTCGACTTCACGTATTCAAAAAGAAATATCTCGCCTTAAAAATTGACATTCGGTTGGAACTGATAACATTCCAGACTCACATATTAAACAGTAAAGGGATTTTTTACCTTTAATAAGCAAATTATTCTCAGTATTTCTCGAAAATGTTTTCTTCCAAAATTATTGGAAAACTTCTATTATAATACCAGTTTTTAAATCTGGTTCCCGAGCTGACATTCATAACTATCGCGGTGTTCATAAACCGCACTCTCTTGCTATACTCTTTAAAAAACTAATTGCAAAACAAATTACGGACTTTTGCATAAGTAATCGCATAATCAACACCTCTCAACATGGCTTTTTACCGGACCGCTCATGTGTAACATGCCATATGGCTTTTCTAAATCTACTAAACTCTTTTCGTAACGATCATCTTAGTAAGGAATTCGATAAAAAGCCTCATAGACGACTTCTAGCTAAACTAGAAGCTATAGGATTTCGTAGTCCCCTTACTAAATTTATTAAATCATACCAAAATTATCGAAAATAAAATGTTTAATTGGGGTCGTCATACTCGAGTGCTATCCCAATTGTTAGTGGTGTCCTTCAAGGTAACGTATTAGGTCCTTTGTTGTTCTTACTGTATATAAATGTTACTTCATCAATATTTAAACATTCTCAATCTTTTATTTATCTGATGACCTCAAATGCGTTTATTCCTTCTCTAACTCTACGACCGAACGATACCTAGAACAAATTCATTCGAACTAAGACGCTCTTTTGGTGTTGAGCTCCACATGGGTAATGCAGTTCTCAACTTCTAAGTGTTGCTTCATGAGTTTTGGGCCTGTAAGGCTGCAGTAACCTCTTATTTTTGAAGGTTGCCCTATGATTGAATGTTCCTCCATCAAGGACTTGGGCTTAAGCTACAGCAATAAATTAGATCTTTCGCCACATGCCGATAGAATTACGGCCAAAGCTGCTCAGATTTGCGGCTTTATTTCTTATAATTTCTACCTTCCTGAAATTAAATTCAGACTTTATCGTATGTTTGTACTTCCCATTCTTGAATTTTGCAGTCCTTCCTTCGGTTTAATGAACGAATCTAGCCGTTCAAAAATTGAAAATGTCCAAAGACATTTCACAAAAAACTCCTGTTTCCGACTCTTTCAACTAATTCCTACTCAACAAGATGCCAGCTAACGAAGCTAAAATTTCTTCGGGTCAGGAGGCTGGAAGCAGGCTTTTGTCTCCTTTCACGACGAAATAATAGCTCAACTCTCCCCAAGCTTTCTGTCATTACCCCCGTTAGTTTTCTTTATAAACTAGGAAATTCTGCACTTATTATACCTCCCCGTGCATCCTCCACGTGTAAACGCTCTCTCTTCTTTGCTTCTAGGTAAAGCATTCTTTTGACTAACTTGCCAATTGAAATAAGGTCGTTAACTATTCTATCTACATTCAAGCGAAGACTGTACATTTATCTTACCACTGATTCTTTTAAACTTTTATTTTCCTAATCTTTTTCCCGTAGCTTTCCCCATTACTTGGAAAAAGAACTATCGGGAATTTAAGTGACCCTCTTGTAACTATTTGCTTCGCTACCTCGAGTCCCCAATGAACCTTGGTGTCTCCTTATATCACCAGTCATCCAAACGATGAAGTCATTCGGATATACACATTTGGTGGTCCACAGTCTAAAATTCTGCCGTTTCGTTGGATACTGAACATAATCAGAATTCACTTCTGGATACTAAGATGCTGAGGACTTAAGTTCATTGACACATTTTCGTGAGATTTTGTTTCATACGCCTAAGTGATCAAGAGCGCATCATCTCAACGTTTCATTATATTATTCTGAAATGCTACTAAAGTATTACCCTACTCTATCACTTGACCTTATCTTCCTAAGCATTTTTTCTCCTACCTTCTATTCGAAAATGAAGGCTTATTGAACTCTGCCTCCATTTGTAAGGTAGGAGTTTTTTCACTGCCTATTTTTCTAGTTCATCATTAACTTCAAACCATCGCTGACTGTTGACCTAGCAAGACAAGTTCTGTCTACATTATTAAGTATTTGTTCATTTTATCTGCACACATTTTCATAACTTTATTTTGTTACTAATGTTTGTTTAGACAGTGCCTTACCAGTGTTTACAAAATATTTATTCTAAATTCTTAAGAAAGCGAGCTCTTTAAACTATTTGAAAAATTTTCAGAGACGCAATTTGATGTCAAAATATGCGAAGACGATTTTAATCTGCCAGACATTGACCGGCAGGCAAATTCATATCCGCCAAATCTTCAGAAATTGGTCGATACTATTAACTTTTCAAACATGTCCCAACTGTTAAGTTCAGTGACTACAAATGACAGCATTTAAGATTTAATTTTGACAAAGGATGTCCAACCTCTCTTTATGAATTTCATCGTGCTCTATTCACTAGTGACCACACACTAATTCACTGTTGTTTTCAAGTCTCCCTTTCTACAAAGTCTGAGATAAAATGCAATAACCTCGACTTTGCTCACACAAACCATGAATAAATAAAGACTTTCGTAAGCACTCTAGATGAACAAAGCATATTTTCAATCAACGATTCAAACTTTTTCCATAAGCTATTGCAGAGCCTTACAGAAAAAATCCAGACTTTTATCCCGCTTAAGATTTTTAATTCAAATACAGCCTTTTCTACTGCTCCACATTATCTCTAAAACAGACTAAAAAATTACGTAAACAAGTAAATGATCAGTCTAAAAGATCTTTGTCAGTTCACTTAAGGATAGCACAAATATTTGAATTGGTATTGAAAATTAGGCTCGCGCAAGATAGGCAAAGTGGGTCTCGGGCACTAAGTGATGCCTATTGATCTAAATCTCTTGCTCAAGTCTTCTATATTCGGTCATCGGCTAAGCATCTGAATGTAACTCCGCCTTTACTTGACTCTAAAAAAATTTCGTTAAAGAGGATTTTGGCACAGCAGAATTGTTAAATTCTTTTCTTGCCAACCACTTGACCATTGAAACTAGCCTCACTCCCTCAATTCCTCTGCTTTCAAATTCAAATTCACTTCTAATGAACATTGATTTCTCGCATTCTAGTATTCAAAAAGAAAGAGCTCACCTAAAAATTCATAAGCCGTTGGAACTGACAACATTTCAAATTCACGTATTAAACATTTAAGAGATTTTAACTAAGCAAATTATTCTCAGTATTTCTCGAAAACGGTTTCTTCCCCAATTATTGGAAAATTTATTTTATAATTCCAGTTTTTAAATCTGGTTCCCGATCTGACATTCATAACTAGCGCGGTGATCATAAACCGCACTCTCTTGCTAAACTCTTTGAAAAACTAATTGCAAAACAAATATCGGACTTTTGCATAAGTAATCGCATACTCAACATGGCTTTTTACCGGACCGCTCATGTGTAACCTGCCATATGGCATTTCTAAATCTACTAATCTCTTTTCGTAACGATCATCTAATTGTAGTAGTTATCTATTTTGATCTCAGTAAGGCATTCGATAAAGTGCCTCATAGAGGCCTTTTAGCTAAACTAGAGGCTATATGATTTCATAGTCCCCTTACTGACTTTATTCGATCTGATCAAAAACAAAAGGTTTTAGTGGAGTCCTCATACTCAAGTGCTACCCCGATTGTTAGTGGTGCACTTCAAGGTACCGTGTTCGATCCTTTATTTTTTTACTTTACATACATGATATTTCATCGAAAGTTAAACATTCTCAATCTTTTATTTATGCTGATGACCTCAAGTGCGTACATACCTTCTCTTACTGTACGACCGAACGATACCTAGAACACATTCATTAAACTTAGACGCGCCTTCGTCCTGGAGCTCCACATGGCAAATGGATTTCTCACCTTCTTAGTGTCGGTATATGTGTTTTGGACCAGTTAGGCTACCGCAACCTGCTATTTTTAAAGTTTGCCCTTTGACTTATAGAGAGCAAAGACCAAATCAAGGCGATCCTTTCCAGAAAAACCAACCTCCGTCATTCGCATAATGAGGTTTTTTCCACCGGACTACTCCCCTGCGGAAAGGCTGAAACGCCGGGAACTTGTCTTGGAACTACTATCCAGACTGAAGGCTGGCGAACACAATCTGGCTATTTTCAAGGGCAATGTAGTTCAAAAGAATACAAATTTTCCATTGAACCAACCGATTGTACTAAAAACCACGGCAGCCACCTCACTAACACCAAACCCATCAGGGAACCAATTGCCCAAAGAGATGTCAGAACTGAGTCCATAACGACCAGCGTTCTCACTTCAGAAACCAGAGTTACAGAAACTCATCAAGAAACGAAAAAGGCATATGAGACTGACGTCAGAGGAGACGCAGTAAGTCCCATAAAATTAACAAACGCAACAGGAAGTTTGGTTGGCGCAAAATTGAAGTGCTTGTATATAAATGCCCAAAGCTTTTTATCAAAATTTGATGAGTTAAAAATTTGCCTTGCCAAAGTATCTGTAGATGTGATAGCAGTAATCGTAACCTAGCTGTCGGGCAGTATTCAAGATAACGAAATAACATTGTCTGGATAACAAATATATCGGAGGGACAGAGAAAACGAACAAAATGGTTGAATAATTGTGTATGCGAAAGAGGTGCTAATAGTGTCCGACAAGACGAGCAAGTTTGCGTGCAGCACTGAAGCCATATGGTTGACTATCAAGGCTCTTGGCTCTCCATGTTTGGATGTCCTCATTGCCTATCGGCCACCTACGATAGACCGAGTCGCAGACACCCACCTGTTGGAACAATAAGAAAATTTCTCCAGTCGGCCTAATGTCATGATTTTGTGTGACTTTAACGTACCAGGAATGAACTGGAGCACTGCTCAATCATCATGCCTGAAATCGACTTTTGATTATTGTTTTCTGCAAAAGACCTTGAAGGCACTCCTCACACAACATGTCCCCTTCCCCACCAGAACACAAGAAGGACAAAGGGCTAACTGTCTCGACCTGGTTTTCACGAAACCATCAGGCAGCATTGACGAGATTATTTCAATGCCTCCGCTCGATCGTAGTGCGCATGTGGTGCTTAGGTGGGACTATCTTTATTCTCCGTTGCGCCTGCTATAGAGGAAAAACGGTGAAACGTTTGGTGAGGAAACTTCATCAGATGCGAACAGATTTAACAGACATCAACTGGACCTTAATTTTTTCGATCAATGGGAACGAAGATTGGGAGTTCTTCTGGAATGTTCTTCTGCAACTTATGGACACCCACTGCCAACTAACGAGTGTCCATCAGAGAAAGCGTCCTGGGTGGCTAGACAGCAACCTAAAAAGGGAAATAAGCAGGAAGCACAAGTTTTGGAGAAAATATTGCGAGTCTACTAAAGTCGCATATTTTAATAGGCATAAAACACAGAGAAAAAAAAACTGAGAAACCTTATTCTCAAAACGCGAAGAGAATTCGAGAAGACTTTGCTGCAAAAGGCAACGCAGAATCCAACGTTAGTCTATAGTTACCTCCGCAGACGTACAAGGAATAGGCATCGAATCCCACTGGTTAAGACTGCCGTGGGCATCGAAAATTCTGCAAACAGGGAAAAAGCCAAGTACTTTTCACATTTCCACCGCTCAGTCTTCACAAACGAGGCCAGGTTCCTTTGTCCCTCAGTGGATAACCCGCCGACTGCAAGCATTAGCCACATACTATTCTCATAATTTCTGATCCGAAGGGAATATAAGGAACTAAGAGTCGAAATCCCCAGGACCAAACGAGCTTCCGCCCAAGCTTCTGAAAGAACTCGTCAATGAACTTTCCGCACCCTGTCAGTGCTCTTTTAAATGTCATTTGACTCCGGAACACTTCCTATGGGTTCGAAGCTGGCGCATAAAACTCCCTTGAACAAAAGCGGTAGCCGGGCATCAGTGATAAACTACAGGCCCATAAGCTTGACATGCATCCTTGGCAAGATTATGGAAAGGATTATCAAGAGCGAATTGGTGAAATTCCAAGAGACTTATAACTTGTTATCAAACTGTCAACATGGGTTCAGAAAAGGAAGGTCATGCACAACAAATTTGCTGCATTCGCTCCAGAGGTGGATCCAAGCACTTTAAGATAGACACGCGGTTCACATCACCTTCCTTGACATTCAAAAGGCCTTCGATACTGTGCAACACCAGAGACTGCTGTACAAGCTAGAACGAATTGGAATCCGAGGTAACCTCCTCAAATGGATCGAAAACTTCCTCTTGGGTCGGTGCCAGAGGTCAATTTCTGCTGTGGTCGAGAGTGGGGTTTATCAGGATTCAGGAGCAGGGCCAATACTGTTCTTAAAATACGAAGAAGATTGTGACAGGGATCTGGACTGTGAAGAAGCAATGTTTGCCAACGACATGAAAATCTGGAATGTAACCCAGAGACCTGCTGACGAAGATAAACTACAGATAAACCTAACTCTGTTGGAGGAGTGATGGAATCATTGGCTTTTGAGGTTCAACGTCGATAATTGTAAAATACTTCGCTTAGGCAACCCATCTGGATCTGCCGACAATAGAAGCTACTTTCTCAACGGTGAAGCCTTAAAAGACGTGGAAACCCAAAAGGACCTTGGTGTGTTGACGGCCACCACCTTAAAACCATCCTCTCGCTGCTTGAAAGTGGCGTAGAGCACAATAGCTGTGCTGTATGCAATCAGACGAGCCTTTTTTAATTTCGATGCAGATCTTTTCACTAAGAATTTTGGAACATTCATTCATTGGTGACAACCATCAGGCTCATCTAAGCATAGACGGTCATGGCCTAAATGTGCCTGGAGTTATAAAGGATCTGGGCATATCATATTCTTGTAGTCTTAATCTGCCAGAGCACTGCGCCCTGATTGTCTCGAAAGCACGCCAAACCACTGGGTTTATTCTCAGAAATTTTAAAACTGTCAATATTAGGACCAGCCTTTATAAAATGTATGTCAGACCTGGTTTGGAATACTGTGTGCGCGCAGTGCACTACTGAACATTACCAAAACTAAGCTAAACAGTGAAGGGCTTGCACACTGTGATGGATGCCGAGGACTCACAACCAGAGCAGTCATCATCAAACATAACAAAATTACATCGCCGAAACATGATGCAAATGAGCGGAAAAACATCAGCAAGCTAGACTATAATTATCGCAAGGAAACGGTAGAGGTCAATAGACACAATATTAAGCGAAAAAAAGAGAAAAAGAAAGAATTCATTAGAACAAACCTCTGAGTCAGTTGAAATACAGATGACCAGAAAAAAAATAAGCGAGGATGCAATTATGTCTTGCATTTCCCCAGGTTCAGGAAATCTGGTGCACATAGAATCCGGCTGCACAAAAGTAAATCAGCGATCGACGGTCTCGGAAAAGTCAACAAACAGTAATCGTTAGATATCTTTAACGGCATGAAAGAGCGACAGCAGCATGCTCTATACATGTTCATCGAACCCAGACCTGGATGTCACAAACCCAAATTCAGGTCTACTAGGTGCTATTCGAGCAAACGCAGTGTCAAAAAATTAACGCTGTTTGAAAGATCAATAGAGATGTCTGCAAATCAACCAGCAGGTTCACCAATGAAGACCAATTTGAACACAGTATTAAAGACTGTAACAAAGTGCATGATTCAACCTTCCATCACTAAAAGAGAGCAGGATGCAAAAACGAGTTTTTTTCCCTGAGAGATCATTTTGTCTGGTAGGTCAGGGAGTTTCAAAGGCTACTGGGGAAACGCCAAAAGAAACGGTAAAACAGGATCTGCTGAAATTCCAAAATTTATTGAATAATATGCAAGAAACTGGTGTGATAGTCGAAATCAAAAAGATCTTTTGATTGGGGCCTCTCGCTAGAAATGAAATGCATGTGATTCAACCAAGACCATTAAAAGTCGTCTTAGGGAGTAAACAGCAGGTAGATCTTTTGCTCTCTCGAAAGTTCCGACTCCGAAAGAATAATCGTGGTGTTTTTTCAACTGAATTACTCTCCCACTGATCGGATGAAAATGAGGACACTGGTAGCAGAATTGAAAAGACGTCAATACGAGGGGGAACAAACCTTGAAAATTGTAGACAACAAAATAGTCAAAACGGTGCACTCGTTTTTATGGGAACATCCGGTGAAATTGATGGCAACCACGCCAATCAAAAGCCCTATCAAATTCCTATAGATTTTAACCTAGAGAGGACTGGATATATCTTGCGAAATATCCAGCAAAATCGCCATGTGCAAGAAACAACCAGCAATCTACAGAGATTTAGAGAACAAAACAAGATGACAATGATGTTCACAAATGAGCAGAGTCCATTGAACAAAATGGATGAAATCAAACTTGTCGTGGAACATTTACAACCTGACTTCATAGCTCTAACTGAAACATGGTTAAATAAATTAATTGTATATTTAAGGCCCAGAGGGCCCCATCATTTTAAACTTAGTATCGTGGTTTAAATAAATACAAAGTGGATAATTGCTGCACTATTTGAGCATCCATATGAACAGCAGAAATGAGTAGTAAGGTAAGCGTATCCGAATCAGAATGATTTGCCGTTTTTTAAGCAAAAGTTAACAATCTTTGGCATATACGGTGAACTAGAAAAGAAGCAGTAAAAAAATTTCTACGGTTAAATCGGAGGCGGAGTTCGGTGAGCCGCCAATTTAAAAAGAAAACTAGGAGAAAAACTGCTTCACTAAAAAATTAATAGCTAGATGCAATGGGATAGTATTGTGATGTTGCTGACAGCGTATGAGGTTTCGGAACGCTCCTTGTCGGGTGAGAGTTAATAAAGCAGTCAGAGCTACTGTTTATAACCACCAGTGGAGGTGAAAGAGGAGGAGGTCCTCGTGGAAAACAGGGTCGAAACGAAGAGAGAACACTAGAGGTCACGAGATCATCATCGAGATGCGACCTTGCTGAGTGCATAGTCCACCAACAAAGAGGCGAAAACCTCAGAACCCGCCTCGAGCATCAACTGAACCTGGAGACCATCGTCAGGGTTGCAAAATCGGAGGAAAGTATCAAGGTCAAGGTCGAAGGTGGTTGGTTCAAATTTGAAGATAAGTGAATTCTCGAATTTTAAACTGATTTCTTCGTTTCCTGTTAAAAATATTAGCTTTATTATTGACAATTTATTGTATTTCTACCTCATTATCAGCTGCACACACTTGCAGTTATTGCAATTGCAAAAGGGTAAAATATAAAGTTTTAAACTTTTTCACCCTACATAGCCTCATTAAAGTTCTCGCAGATTTACGTCAAAAGGACGGAATATAAAGGTTAATTCTAGAAATAAAGTTGAAATTTTGTAAGTTTACCTTATTTTCAGCGAAGAATAATTTGCAGTAACTTTGAATACCAGTTGATATAATTTTTCATCCTGCATAGCCTCTTCGCTAATTCTATTTTCAGTTTAAACTCGTTACCTAGCAGATATTTGCTTGCAGTGCCTTGCTTAAAACACATATTTCAAATATTACATCTTTTATTTGCAAAAGGTCACTAGTAACAATTTTCCTTTCGTATTATCGAATTGAAAAATGCTTATATTTTAAAATCAATATGAAACCCCAGTCAGTGCTTAGACTCAAACATCCTCTTCGCGTAAAACTTCCACTAGAGCAACCCTCCTTAAGCATGAAGAAATTAGACATTGACGCCCTGGAAAAATTTAATACCTTATGTCTAAATATGGTTTTCTCTTCACGATCCTTGGTACTATTTTTGAGGGAAAGTTGTCTTCACTCACTTCTCAACAATGCGTGAAACTATAGCCTTTTATAAACATGGTCAGTACCGAGTCAATTGACCGACATAAGAGAAGATTCAATTTTCTTTTTAAAAACGTCCCCAAGAGTAAAATCCCCCTGGATGTTGCATTTCATTTCCTTTACTCATGCGGCTTTAACTTTAAAGTCGCTGAAGCTAAAAGGTTGTCTTCCCGTAGCATAAACCCGCCAGTTCTGGTCAAAAATTTTTCAGCGATTGAAGTTGACCTTATTTTCTCTAAGCATGAGCACTCAGCTCAATATTTGAAAAAAAAACAAGTTGTTTATCTGTAGTGATAAAACCCCAATGGAACGTCGGGTTTAACCCTCATTAGCGAACAAGAAGCCTTCATCTACACCTTAAATATCAAAAGTTATCTCAGAGGTTTGTCCTGTAGCTAATACAAGCCCACGGCCCTCTGGATCGACAGGAATTTCGATTCCAGCTGAATCTTCCCCCGTTAACCTTGTTGCTGGTTTGAGTGAAATTGTGTCAAAGCCACTTCTTTCTCATCCCAAGCAAACCATGCCTGCTATAGCTGCCAAATCTACTAAACCTAAGAAAACTCCTAGTAAATCTGAATCATTGGCTAATCCAGGCATTAAACTCAGTAATGTCATTACCGATGGGAAACCTGCTAACCCCTCAGCATCTACAACAGCTGCGAACGCTAATGTTAGCATCCTTCCCTACCCAAAAGGTGGCCGAAATCCCCAAATAATGAACGCTTCTAATTATAATAAATAAATAAATTGTATATTTAAGGCCCAGAGAGCCCCGTCATTTCAAACTTAGTATCGCGGTATAAATAAATACAAAGTGGATAATTGCTGCTCTATGTGAGCAGCCATATTAACAGCAGAAATTAACATTATGGTAGGCATATCCGATTCAGAACGATTTGCCATTTTTAAAACAATAGACAACAATCTTTAAAATAAACGGTGAACTAGAAAAAAAGCAGTAAAAAAAACTCCTACGGTAAATTGGAGGCGGAGTTCAGCGAGCCGCCAATTTTAAAAAAAGTAGGAGAAAAAAACTGCTTCACTAAAACATTAATAGCTAGATGCAATGGGATAGATCTGTGATGATGCTGACAACGTATGAGGGTTCGGAACGCTCCTTGTCGTGTGAGAGATAATATAGCAGTCAGAGCTACTGTTTGTTTCCACCAGTGGAGGTGTGAGAGGACGGACTCATCGTGGACACCAGGGTCAAAACGATGACGGGACAGTAGAGGTCATGAGATCATCATTGAGATGCGACCTTGCCGACTGCATAGTCCCCCAATCAAAGAAGCAAAACTATCGGAACCCGCCTTGATCCTCAACTGAACCTGGAGACCATCGTCGGGGTTGCAAAAGCGGAGGAAAGTACCAAGGTTGCCAAGACTTGGCGATGCTAGTTTAAAAGGAGGGGGGTTAAAAAGTAAATGCAAAGATTGACTCTGCAGAGGATGATGGATATATAATAAGAGACCATTATAATATCAAGGGAACTGCCTCAAATACCAGGAGGACCCTTTTCGAAATCCAAAAGTTGCGAGTTAGGGAAGGAAACAGACAATAAGGACTTTATATCTTCCGAAGTTAAATGTTTGCGTAACTTTGTTTTGAAAATAGCTAATGTGGACGACAACCTAATTTGCAGTGGAAGATTATTCCAGATGAAAGCATATTTGGAGGCAAAAAACTGAGACCGGTTAGTTGTGGAGCTAAGGGGTGGTGAAATGATCATGGAGGAATTACGAGTGGCATAGGGTCGATCTACCGGAGTAAGAGCGTTAATTCGTGGGAGATTGGGGCTAGAGTTAACGCGAAACAGGAAGCAGATACCGGCTTCGAGTCTTCTAACCCACAGAAATTTAATGTTTGCTAACTGGCATCTATCCGTATAAGAGATACTGGATCCAGGAAGAGAAAATAGTCTTCGAGTAAAAACCCTCTGAACTTTTTCAATCTTACTGCGGTCAGAGGCGTTCATCAGCCCAAAGAGGGGACAGCAGTATTCTAGAATAGGAAGAACAAACATGCGGTACAGGTCTAACTTTATTTCCGGAAGGAAGAAATTGTGCGATATAAAACCACATATCTGAGCAGCCTTTGCAGAAATTCGATCTGCATGAGGCGATAATGCTAGCTTGTTCGTGTAACTTAGACCTAAGTCTTTTATGGTTGATTTTTCTAAAAGTGTACTATTTTGAAATACGATGGGTCCAGGAAGCTTAGCGGGGCCAAAACACATAAAACTACTCTTGGATGAAGAAAACTCCATCTGCCAAGTACAGCTCCAACGTGAGAGCATAAGTAGATCAGTGTTGATTTTATCCACGCAACTATTGGCAGTGTCTTTAGAAAATGAATAAATGCACTTGAGATCGTCAGCGTAAACGAAATTTTGTGAAGTTTGTGAGTAAAGCTGAAATTTCGTTTATGTACAGAATAAAGAGAAGGGGACCTAGAACCGTGCCTTGAAAAACGCCACTCGTGATCGGTTGAGGCGTCGAGTTGCTATTACCTACTAAGACCTTCTGGCTGCGGTTAGACAAGTAGGAACCAATGAAGTCAAGGAGAGGAGGCCGGATGCCGAGGGCTTCCAGTTTCACCAGAAGACGTTTGTGCGGTACCTTGTCAAAGGCTTTGCTCAGGTCAAAGTAGATCACAACCACTGTCTGCTGCTCATTACGAAGGGAAGTGACGAGGTTAAGAAAAGCTAAGTGACACACTTCGCATGATCTCCCAGGTAGAAAACCATATTGTGAGTCGCTTAAGAGCTTATTTTCTAAGCAAAAAGTCGAGAATTTGATGAAAAATAATTTTTTTCAAGAAGTTTTGCAAGAGCCGGGGTTTTTGTGAACGCCTCGATAATTATTTACGTCCGAACGAGATCCCGACTTGAAGACAGGAAGAATAATAGATGTCTTCCATGAGTCAGGAAAGAAACCGTTTAAAAGATAAACTGAGAATACATGGCTAAGCAATCGGGGAAAGCTCGGCACTCTCTTAATAACTGAGTTTGGAATACCATCAGTCCCCGAAGAGTGCGAGTTTTTCAGACGCATTATTTGCTTACGAATTAGTTCTATGGAGAAATCAATGGTACTGATAACATTAAATGAGGATGCCTGAAACGTCGGAACCGGTTCAGATTCCATCGTAAGATGATTTGCAAAGAATGCACTAAACAATTCTGCCTTCTCAGAGTCTTCGAGAACGAATTTCATAGTTTCATTAAGTAATGGAGGTATTTCATAACCTCGTTTAGAGCAGGATCGACGGCAGAACAGTTGAGCAACAGATTTTGCAGAGTTTGGCTCGCTGAGTGCGCGTGATTCCCTCTGTCTGTCCCGTGCAAGCCGAATCTTAGAGGCTAATTCAAAAATCTCTGCAATCCTTAGATGTACAGATAACGAACTAGTATATTGATCTTTTAATTGCTTCCTCAATTTCTTTAATCTTAGCAAAAGCAAGTGGGGGACGGTGGATTCCGAAGTGTATGGCTTGACAATTTTGATTGGCACAAATTCCAGGATGTTATTTGAAACGACTGACATTAAGTCAGAAAGACTTGCTGCATCGTTCATGGAGGAGAGATGCTGCCAATCCAATGAGTCCAAAAAGTTGTTAATTAAGCTCATATCTGCGAGGTCAAAATTATGAAAGGTACGAACGGCGCTAGCCTTTTTCGATGAGACAATTGGTAAGCAACAGTGAATTAATGTATGGTCACTTTGGAAGAGGCCCTGCTTAAAATCAACGAAAAGGGGAGCAATGTCATTTGTGAAAATCAGATCTAAAATATGCTTGTCTCTCGTTGAAGAACGGACAAGCTGTGACCAATTAGAGAAATTAATGGTATCCAGGAAAGGCTGAAATCTGGGTGGACAAAAGTTTGAAATCCAGTCAATTTCTGGAAAATGTTACCAGTTTTTCGAAAGCATTTATTCCTTTTTCAAATGCACGTTTTCCGCCAATTTATGCTTACTTCCCTCAAAATCTCATTTCTATGCCACCCCCTATCTTTCAAACGCCACAATATAAACCTTCCTTTCCAAGGTTTTCATCCAAATATGCCGCTGTACAATAATCTCAGTTCTCTTAACAGCAACATTTCGAAAAATTGTAGACCAGAGCAATTTTGTTTCCCACCTTTCGTTTCTTCTTTCCAGTTTTCTTCTCCGCCACCAAATTATCCTTTTTAATAAATACTGATCAGCGTAACCTGCAACTCAGGAATACGCTCAGCTTAGTTTCACTTAATGCGAGATCAGTTGTAAATAAGATGGCTGAGCTTAGAACAGTAGCCTTTGAGTATGATCCAGATGTGCTGTGCAGCACTGACTCCTGGGCTCACTCTCTTATTTCTGACTCAACGCTTGTTATAGATAATTTCAATTTGTACCGACAAGACCGCGCTGAAACGTGATGGTGGTTGCCTCCTTTATATTAAGTCATCCTTTGTACATTTCCCCTTTCAGCTGAGCATTTCGTCCTTTTCTGGAAATGTATGCTTTGCTTCAGTCATCCTCCCGCACAATAAAAAAAGCGGTAATTGACTGTGTCTATAATCCTCCGTGTTATTCTGACAATGAAAGCGAGCTCTATGAACTATTTGAAAAAGTTGCAGACACTCAATTTGATGTCAAAATAATCGTAGGCGATTTCAATCTGCCAGACATTGACTGGCAGGTAAATTCCTCTCCGCCTAAACATCAGAAATTGGTCGATACTATTAACTTTTCAAACATGTCCCAACTGGCCAGATCAGTTACTAGAAATGACAATATTTTAGATTTAATTTTTACAAATGATGTCCACCCTCACTTTATGAATTTTCATCATGATCTTTTCACAAGTGATCACGCAATAATTCACTGTTGTTTTCCAGTCCCCCTTTTTACGAAGCTTGAGGTTAAATGCAATAACCTCGACTTTGCTAACACAAACCATGAAATGATAAATAATTTCGTAAGCAATCTAGATTGGCATAGAATATTCGCAATCAATGATCCACACTTTTACCGTGAGCTATTGCAGAGCCTCACAGAACAAATCCAGGATTTAATCCCGTTTAAGATTTTTGAATTCAAATACAGCTTCTTCTACTGTTCCGTATTTTCTCCAGAACAGACTTGAAAATTACGAAAACAACTAAAAGATTCATCTAAAAGCTCTTTGCCAGTTCATTTAAGGATTGCATAAATATTTGAATTAGCATCGAAAATTAGGCTCGCGAGAGATTAGCACAGGGAGTCTTGGGCACTAAGTGATGGCAATGCATCCAAATCTGTTGCTCATATCTTCCATGTTCGGTCATCGGCTAAGCGTCTGAATGTTACTCCGCCCTTACCCGACTGTAACAAAAAATTTGTAACAGACGATTTGGGCAAAGCAGAGTTGTTAAATTCGTTTTTTGCCAACCACTTTACCACTGAAACTAGCCCCACTCCCACAATTCCTCTGCTTTCAAATTCGCTTCTAACAACTATTAATTTCTCGCCTTCATGTATTCAAAAAGAAATAGCTCACCTAAAAAATTCACATTCGGTTGGAACTGATAACATTCCAAACTTACTTATTAAACAGTTAAGGGATTTTCCACCTTTACTAAGCAAGTTATTCTCAGTATTTCTCGAAAATGGTTTCTTCCCCGATTACTGGAAAACTTCTATTATAATACCAGTTTTTAAATCTGGTTCCCGCTCGGACATTCATAACTATCACGGTGTTCATAAAACGCCCTCTCTTGCTTAACTTTTCGAAAAATTAATTTCAAAACAAATCACGGATTTTTGCATAAGCAATCAAATTATCAACTTTTCCCAACACGGCTTCTTACCGGACCGCTCTTGTGAAACCTGCCACATGTCTTTTCTAAATCTAATAACCTCTCTTTGTAATGATTATCTCTCTGTGGTAGTTATCTATTTTGATCTTAGTAAGGCATTCGATAAAGTGCCTCATAAACGACTTCTAGCTAAACTAGAAGCTATAGGATTTCGTAGTCCCCTTACTGACTTTATTAGATCATACCTAAATGATCGAAAGCAAAATGTTTTAGTAGGGTCCTCATACTCAAGTGCTACCACGATTGTTAGTGGTGTCCTTCAAGCTACCGTATTAGGTCCTTTGTTGTTCTTACTGTATATTAATGATATTTCATCAATAGTTAAACATTCTCAATCTTTTTTTATGCTGATGACCTCAACTGCGTGTATTCCTTCCCTAACTCTACGACCGAATGCTGCCTAGAACAAATTCATTCAGACTTAGACACTCTTTCGACCTGGAGCTCCACATGGCTAATGGAGTTCTCACCTACAAAGTGTCGCTACATGAGTTTTGGGTCTGTAAGGCTGCCGCAAGCTCTTATTTTTGAAGGTTGCCCTATGATTGAATGTTCCTCCATCAAGGACTTGGGATTAAACTACACCAATAAATTAGATCTTTCGCCTCATGCCGATAGAATTACGGCCAAAGCTGCTCAGATTTGCGGCTTTATTTCTTATAATTTCTACCTTCCTGAAATTAAATTCAGACTTTATCGTATGTTTGTACTTCCCATTCTTGAATTTTGCAGTCCTTCCTTCGGTTTAATGAACGAATCTAGACGTTCAAAAATTGAAAATGTCCAAAGAAATTTCACAAAAAAACTCCTATTTCCGACTCTTTCAACTACTTCCTACTCAACAAGATGCCAGCCAATGAAGCTAAAATATCTTTGGGTCAGGAGACTTGAAGCAGGCTTTTGTTTTCTTTTCCGACTAAATAATAGTTCAACTCTCCCCAAGCTTTCTGTCATTGCCCCCGTTAGTTTTCTTTATAACCTAAGAAATTCTGCACTAATTATACCTCCTCCTGCATCCTCCACGTGTAAACGCTCTCTCTTCTTTGCTTCTAGGTATAGTTTTCTTTAGAATAACTTGCCAATTGAAATTAGGTCGTTAACTATTCTATCTGCATTCAAGCGAAGACTGCACATTTATCTTAACACTGATTCTATTAACCTTTTATTTTCCTCATCTTTTACCAGTAGCTTTCCCCATGACTCGGAGAAAGGACCATCGGGAATTTAAGTGACCCTCTTTAAACTATATTTTCACTACCTCGGGTCGCCCGTGAACTATGATGTCTCCTCATATCACCAGTCATCCAAACGATGACGTCATTCGGACGTACACATTCGGTGGTCCACAGTTTAAATTGCTACCGTTTCTTTGGATACTAACCATCATCAGAATTCAATTCTGGATCCTAAGATGCTGAGGACTTAAGTTCATTGACGCATTTTCGTGAGATTTTGTTTCATACGCCTAAGTGATCAAGAACGAATCACCTCGACGTTTCATTATCTCATTCTGAAATGCTACTATAGTATTACCCTACTCTACCACCTGACCATTTTTTTCATAAGCAGTTTTTTTTCTCCTACCTTCTATTCAAAATGAAGGCTGATTGAACCCTGCCTCCATTTTAATGGTAGGAGTTTTTTTCACTGCCTATTTTTTCGAGTTCCCCATTAATTTTAAAACATCGCTAACTGTTGACATAGCAGTTCAAGTTATGTATTTGTACATTTTATCTGCACACATCGTCATAACTTTATTTTGTTACTAATGTTTGCTTAGACAGTGCCTTGCCGGTGCTAACCAAATATAAATTATAAATTCTAAAGGTTGTCAAGAGTTGACGATGCTAGTTTAAAAGGAGGGGACGAAAAAAGTGAATGCAAAGATTGACTCTGCCGATGGTGATGTAAATATTTTTAGAGACCAATATTATATCAATGGAGCTGCCTCAAATACCAGAAGGATCGTTTTCAAAATCCAAAAGTTGCGAGTTTGGGAAGGAAACAGACAATAAGGACTTTATATCTTCCAAAGTTAAATGTTTGCGTAATTTTGTTTTGAAAATAGCTAAGGTGGACGACAACCTAATTTTCAGTAAAAGGTTTTTCCATATGAAAGCATATTTGGAGGCAAAAAAACTGAGAACAGTTAGTTGTGGAGCTAAGGAGTGGTGAAATGATCATGGAGTAATTACGAGTAGCATAATGTCGATCTACCGGAGTAAAAGCGTTAATTCGGGGGTGATTTGGGCTAGAAGTAACGCGAAACAGGAAGCTGAGACCAGTTTCAAGTTTTTTAACACACAGAAATTTAATCTTTGCTAACTGGCATCTATCCGTATAAGAGATACTGGCTCCAGGAAGAGAAAATAATCTTCAAGTAAAAACTCTCTGAAATTTTTCAATTAAACTGCGGTTAGAGGCGTTCATCAGCCCAAATAGAGGACAGCAGTATTCTAGGATTGGAAGAACAAACATGCGGTATAGGTTTATCTTTATTTCCGGAAGGTAAAAATTGTGTTATATAAAACTGCATATCTGTGCAGCCTTTACGGCAATTTAAT